>JANPWX010000019.1:4450856-4570453 GCA_024734555.1 Trochalopteron elliotii
TGTCCCGCCCCTCCCGCGGGGACTCGGCGTGGGACACCCCCGGCTGAGCCGCGGCTCCCTTCGGGCCCGCGCTGTGGTGGCATCTGGCGCTGCAGGGAGCCCGCCGGAGCGGCGGGGCCAGCTCCGGCAGCTGCCGTCTGCAGTGGGGTGTAGGGGGAGCTGAAGGAAACCAACGGCAGGGAAAACCTAACTCTTTTTCCCCCCCAGGGATTTTTCTATGAAGTTTTAGAGAATTAAAACTAACGGATGGCCCCAAGGTACTTCAATTTCAGCTGTACTGAAATAGAATACGAATTATTTCACGGCTCTGTAGGATGGAGGTATTAAGTGCTTGTGACAGATAGTTTTGCACATTTTATAATTGTTTTCTACACCCTTTGATTACAAATGTTAAAGACTCGTGGAGGCTACATGTCCCATTTTGCAGTTTTTCCCATACTCCCCTCCTAGGAAACAATAGGTGCCTGACAAGGGGCTTGAAGCTCCAGTTCAGGCATTAGAGCAGAACACGCTTTCACATCGCCTTTCAGAAATGTCCCCAGCAGGCCTGGAGGTGCTCCCCCCCAGCATCTACAGACAGGAAGCACCTCCAGGACTGCCTTTGTTTCTGCTCCTTGCAGAGCAGCTCTGCCTCCTTCCTAATCTGGAATGAAAACTCCAGCGGCTCTGGACCGTTTGGTGTATGCGTGAACAACACTTTGTGGAGGTTGGGATAGTCAGAGAAATTGTTAGCCCCAGTAATTTCGGCCGTGTGAGTCGTGTGGCTCCCTGAGTGCCGCATCTTACCCTTTTTTAAAGTGACGCTATTCATTTCTGACACTGGGGGTTTGCTTCCAGGTACATACACGTGCCTCAGGTTAATGTGGGCTGGGTACCTTGGGACTCACCTCCTCAGCGTGGGGTGGGACCTATATATGGGATCATCCTCAGACAAGCTTGTCTTGGTTTAGTAGGGTCTCTTAGCCCATGATGCTGGCACTAAGCTACACAAAACACTTTCCCTTCCCTCCAAAAGGCAGCCGAAGGAGGCCTCTACTCTGCTTCATCCAGGCTGCACTCAGGTCACTCTGCCCCAGTAGGAATGCGACCCTGCACCTATGGAGAGCGAGAATCCACAGGTGATGGGTTATTCAAGGATAATGAGTGGGTGGAGAAAAATCAGACGGAAGAGAGGTCTCTTCATTTCTCATGCTAATCACTGCAAGGTGAAAAGGTATAATTAAGTTTTCAGGGCTGTGAATCCTGAGTGAAAAGAAGCATGTCCCGCTAAACCTGAACAAGGCGCTTAATCTCTACACAGGAGGAGGCTGCAACACACCCTTTTCTCCTGCTGATTCCTCCCTTGCTGCTTTAGGTAGCTCATGTACAATACCCTGAATGTTTGGGTTGGTGGGCTTTTGTAGATCCCATTCCCGTGTATAAAATATAATTAATGAATGTGCTTCTTCGGTTCCAGCAGCTTCAGGTAGGTGAGAGAAGGATGGGAGGGAAAGGACAGGCTTGCAAAATTCAGGTGTTACAATGCCAGTTGTCGTAGCACTCACAGTTCTGTGTAGTTTCAAGCCCAAGGGTCCAGGCCAAGTTATAAAATCAGACATCCATTTCTAAGCAATCAGCTCTTACCAGTTATTTCATGTTTCTTCTTCATGAATTAATAAAGGATCAGTGCTACTGCTAATGGAAATGTGTATTTTTAAAGTAGTTTCAGAAAATTTACAATGAAGAGATATTCAGGAGGTTTCTGTGCTGTTGTGCAAAGGTAATAGAAAAAAGGAAAGTAAATATTTCATGCCTCACGCTTCTTTGGCATGCTGTATGTTTGGACCATGTTTGCTGAGTGTGTCTGGTGGTCCAGTGGGATTCTCATGGAGCTCACGTGTATAGACAATTGCATTGCGTGTATCCGAGATCTGTACTTGTTCCAGCTATTTTCCTTTCCCATTCCAACAGAGGTAAATAATAAAGTTTCTCAGGACCAGCATCTGAGATATGGATCCCCAGTACAAAAAAGATTTTATAGCAGCCTTCACTGCTTCCTCCTCCCCCTTTCTGCCCACCTTGCATCTGTAAAGAAAACAGAGGTGATGTTTTAGTCTTGAAAATAAAGGTAAAGATAGTGTAAGAGATGCTAAGGCACAGGCTTGAGGCAAACAGTGTCCCAGATTGTCTTTCCTCCTGAAGACACTGCAATTGATAACTGATGTCTGTGTTCCCTGTCCTGGGAGCACAGGCTCATAATTGTGTTTGTGTACCCCGAGTTTTTGTGTACCCCAAGAGCAACTTGGACTGCTGAACTTAGGGTGAGAAGGAAAAGGTGTCTTGAGACTTCTCTGCTGATACCTCTGCCAACATTACTGTCCTCTGTCATGCCTCAGGTCTGCCAGTCACGCCTGCAGTGTGATTTCTGAAATTCAGGTTTATGCAGCAGGAGCAGAAACAGAAGATAAAAACAGGTGTTTAATTGGGTGTTCAGCTATTGGATGCTCAGGTTTGCCACAGATAACATTGTTGTTCCAAAGTCAGCTGCTGGTCCGTAATGGTTTCCAGGGCATAGCAGAAAGCAAATTCCTAATTTCCACTACAAACTTTTCCTGACAGTGTTGTTTCTGGCAGCATCTGTAATTACTCACACTGCAATTGCAGTGTTCTGTGTGACTCTGCAAGGAAGCTGGGATGTGTGGTGGGATGGCCAAAGGACTCCATACTTCCAAACTTCCGTCTCTAATCACAAGAAAGGCTTTCAGCACAGACAAACTTAGCAAAACTTTCTCCATCAGTTGTCCTTCTGAAAAGGTTTGCTGTGAAGAGTCTTTCAAACAAGCCAAAAAATAATTTTTTGATTTTTGTATTTTAGCAGTGTTTAAATGTTTGAACTAGATTAGTGTCCCTTTCTCTCCTGCTGTATAAACAAATTGTTAGGCAAGATAATGCTAATAGCTGCTGTTGACCTGCAGGGGTCTCTAGGCTCAGCTAAAGTCAAGGGCCTAAATGGGAGAAGCAGTTCAGTGAACTGGAAGAAGTCAGGGCATTAAAAAACACAGAAGCTGCTTCCCAGGACAAGGAGCACTGAAGCATGTGTGCAGGTCATAAAGTGCAGCACTGATGTCTGAGGAACTGCCTGGATGACCAAGCAAGATCAAGGGATTTGGGGTCTGTGTGTGCATGCAAGAACAAAAAGACAAGAAAAACTGGGCACAAAGGGTTGTGGGTACGGCAGTGGGGATGTTCTTGAGGCTCAACTTTACTACAGAAGCTATTGGAGACAGAATGAGAACACTGCCTGTTTTGGGGGGGTTTTCCCTCTCTTTTCAAACAAAGAGGTCAGTGTTCACATCTTGTGTAAATAAACTGTCTTCCTGATAGCAAACTCATTGCAAGGCCATGTATGCAAGCTCACCACTCAGTGGTGCAGGGAACATAGCTCCAATTCCACTCACAGGCAGAGAAGGTAAGGACACAAGAAAGCCTTTCTATAGCTGTGGCTTCTTTATGACTGTCTGTGCTTTTCTATTGCAGAGGTGTAATTTTTGAAGGACTTCTGGGACATGCTCAAACCCTTCTCATATCTTATTTTTCTTCCTTTTTGCATTATCAGTGTTACAACAGCTCAAAGCCAGCTCAGCCAAAACTGCTTTAAATTGGAAACAAGAGGGTTGTGATCCTTGAACATGTTTCAGATGACGGAGGTTGGACAGAATCAGGTCTGGATAATGATGTTCCCATCTTGTTACCCTGACACCAACCAGCTCAGCAGACGGATCTGGATAGGAAGGAAGTCCAGTGTTGGAAGGCCAGTGCTGGAAATCTGACAAATAATGAGAAAGCTGGAAGGGAGTTCAGCTTCTTCAGTGATCCCAAACACTGCAGCAGCCAAGTTTAAGTACTTTTTTGAGGAACACGNTTTTTTTCAATCTTGCAGTGTAATAAATTGGGAAAGTAAATGCAGCCTAATGTCTAGTGCAAAGTCCTGAGTGATGGGATGTCTATATTTATTCCTGGCTCTGACACTGACTCTTGTACTCTTGCATGAGTCATTGCTTTACCTTTGAATGAGATGGCAATGAGGAAAAACCAATTTTATCTACATTAAAATACACAGCGATTTCACAAGTTTAATTCTGCTTTTAAAATAGGTTCTGAAATATTTTGATAAAATATTGAGAGAAGATATTGTTGTGCTTCAAAAAACCCAACCCTACAAGAGTCATACTTGCACTCTAATAGACAAAATAACTCAGATCTTGTGAAAAATCAACATTTCAGCCTTTTTAATGTAACTTATGATAGAATTTTATGTCCACTTTACTGTGTTTTGAAAATGCATTTCTTTAGGTCAGATGTTTGTGTAAGCTGAAGATGGGTAAAGACAAATTTAAGGAGGATTAAATACTGTTATTGAACACCAGTCTGCAGTTACTAAAAATAATGGTTTGGGTATCACCCTTTTGAATGCTTTAAGCTGTAATGCAGAGCAGGCAATAACCAGTTTGTATGGATCCTGATTTTTAATGTGCCTTCTGCTTGGGATCACCGCTGGCTGCTGAACCAAGTGGGTCTGTTGTCTGAGTACAGGGGGTGTCCCACGACTGTGTATTTATACCTGTGTGCTGCACAAACTCCACTTGAATGCACTTCATCTACAGCTTTCTTTGCACTGTATATTCTTTACAGACCAGTAACAACCTGGGTACAAGAAGTTAGATAATTGGAAAGCCATGTCTGCTCTGTGCCTTTTCAAAGACACAATGTGCTAAAATACACACATCTCAGTATTCTGACTACCACCTCAGGGGGGTTCAATTTTTGGATGTTTCAGTCCGTTTACTCTAACTGGGAGCCAATGCTGAAACCAAGGAACACTTTCTGTCTTTTTTTCCCTCTCCTTCTTCCCTGTTAATGTTCAAGGACTGGGTTAGAAAATATTCAGGTACAAAGACAAAATGGGCCTAAATTAAATTTTTAAAAATCCACGAGAAAATAGACTATGGTACTGTTATGGTGGTTTTTTCAGAAGCTATTAGTTTGGAGCACCTTTCCAGAGACAGCCAGGGAGAGACTTCCTTGAAGCTCTCCATTGCACAATACTTTCCATATGATGTATATGACTCTGGAATGGGAAGGACTCATAAATCTTTAACAAATTGAATCCTGCACAGAATTCACAGCATGCTTAAGGGAAGCATGAAATGAGAGTAGCTTATACACCTGACCCAAATAACCAACAGTGAACCTTAAAGTAGACAGAAATTGTCTAGGAGTAACAAAGTTGGCAGAAGTGTTTGCAAACCTATACTAAATACCAATTGATTCTACTTCTTCTAATAACCTTCTGAATCTGTCAGCATGGGCCAGGGAAATCTCTCTTTATAACACATTTATTCCAGTAGGATTCTGAATCTTAATCAAAGTAGTAGGAGCTGAAGACAAAATTGGAAGTGGAAGAAAATTCTGAACTAAAATTGTGGCCTTAAAACTGACCTGTTATATTTTCAGTTTGGTGCTGGGAAATGTAATATCATTTGTGCCATGTTATTTCTATGAAAAGATAATAGAGGACAGCTGGAAGTGGCTACGGCAGGCACTGCCTATGTGGAAATGACCCCATGGCCAAATTCCAGAAGACACTAAGAGCGGCACAGCTTGGCACAGCAATCACTTTGACATTTTCACTGAACGAGCTGCTACTTCTGTTCTTCTTCTGTTGTGGCTGCTCTGGTTTTTAAGAGAAGTGTCTTGAGCAGATACATATTGGGCAGAGACGTGTGCCCCTGCAAAACCCCACACTGGAGACAACAGCTGGGAGAGGGGACAGCCTTGGCTTTTCTGTCTCCCAGGGACACCCAGGGAACCCTCAGCCTGCCTGATGCAGGTGGATCAGATGAGTGGTCAAGGGAACTGTTTAATGTCTCTCCCCTCATGGCTGAGGAAATCTCTAATTTAAACTTGACATTATATTTTAAATTGCCAAATCCCTCTGTAGCCATATAGACAATCCACTCCAGCATAACAATCTGCTTTATTTTTCTTTCAGTGGGATATTAACAAGCATTTAGAATCAAATGCTGTCTTAAATTCATTGCTGGCTAGAGGTAGTTCAGACATGGCTTCCTTAATTTGGATTACAATGTGAAGAGGAAACTGTAACTTTTTTTTTTTCATTTGCCTTTGGCAAGGATTTGTGAGGGTAGCTGATGTAAAAGGAACTATATAGAAACAGGAACCTGAGTCTGAAGCAAATGGTGCAGTAAAATAACTTCATTATGAACTGTTGTTAGCCTACTTCTTTCCAGAGTGTGTCTCCACAATGACATGTCAATAATTGATAAACTAAAAAATATTTAGAATAAAAATAAATACTTGTTATACAGCAATGCAGCAGGAAATGGTTGGCAAAGGCACCACACAAATAGTCTGGCAACAATATTACTTCTGCAAGCTTTGAACAAGCTAATAATTGGGACCATTTTCAACCATGCCTAGGTGAGCCCTTGGTTGTTTTTGAGGTAAGTTAATGTTCATCCTTGCACCTGGAAGTGAACCCAAGAAAAATATGTTTGAAATTAGTCAATAATCGAAACACTTGATGAAAAAACCTCTCACTGACCATGCTGGTTGTGCAGCTTTGTACAAACATTTATTTTTCCAGGGACTGATGTGTATTGAACGTGGCTGACTGTTCTGCTCTCTTGCTTGTTTTACTCCTCAAGAGTCTCTTGTTCATCTGTTGTGCAAACACTCTTAAGTATCTGTTCTGATCTGTGCTCCTAAGAGTTGCTGCAACCCCCCAAAGCTCTATTGCACATTTGTTGTTCCCTTTATAACTTCTTTGTAACTGTTAGGCAACAAGAGACATTTAATAGTGTGATTGAGGCTGTGCCATCCCATTGGTTTTCTGAAAAAGAGTTACTGAGGTTCAGGAGGGCTCAGGGAGTTAATGGTGTGACTGTGTTTGGTGGTTTATGTCAGGTCATTGTGTATGACTCTAGTTGTGGTAATCATCCTTATAATTATTTTTAATGATTTACTGAAGTTAAGGGAGAAAAAATAAAAAGGTAGCTGAAGAATCTGACATATAAAGTATGAAATGTATTTTTGTCAGGTTTTCTGTAAAAAATAATTTCCTTCCAGCAGAGAAAAAAAGTAATTGTAGGAGAATCACTTGGTTGGTATTAAAAGTAGTACAAATAGTGCACTTGGCGAGGAAAAAAACAAGTTTATTTATATGGTTTGGAGCTTATTTTTGAAGTTTGATCCTGCTTCCTTTTAGATAAACCAAGACCAGAACACACCAATGAGAAGTGTCTGGATGAAAATATGTCACACTGGTTTTCACTTACAGCTCACTGTGGGAAGGCTTGGACCTAGCTATTAGTTTCAAGAAACACTTGGGGAAATGGAAAGCTTTTACCAGCATTAGACTGCTTAAGACACTGCTCCTATGTGGTCTCTCTAGGATCTGCAGCACCAGCCAAGTTTTGTGTTGGTAATTTGCAAGGACCTAGGACTGAGTTTTCCTAGGGGACATCTGGGTGTCTCACCCTGCTTGGCTGTAAACCTTGTCAGGAGTCCTCCCAGCCAAAATCTCCCCAGGAAGCCCTGTGAGACTGAGAGGGACCAGCCAGGATCTGTGTTTCTTCCAGTCATTTTCCATTCAGTGACAACGGCAGCATTGCCAGCTGAGGAAACCTCAGTGAGCCTGGCTGCCACCATCTGTTCCACATGGCTGACATTTCTGGTTTTCATCCCACCAGTGGATGCATTTCTGCAACACACCTTGCTGAGATCAATCCTGCTTATACTGTGTGCTTTATCTCCAGCTTGTGTTTGCTTGTGTTTGTAACTCTACAAAACAAGCTGGGACAGATCCCTTTCACGTGGTGACACGTGGGGAATGGGTGCTGTGTAATTGCACTCTTCAACTCTAATGGGGCTTCCTGAAAACAATTCTTTACTCAAGGCTTGCTTTCCTGCTGTGGCTTAAATACTGCTCCTATGACTTAGAAGGAGTCACACAGGTGACTCACACATTCGTAGCAGGAAGGACTGTTTTCGTGCTGAGTATATGACAATCTATAGCCCATGATGGCCTCTTACAGGGAGAGTGGGACTAGTTATGCCCCAGCCTTAAACATCCCAGATTCCTGAGTCTGGAAAGTAATGCTGTAGGGCCCTCTTGTGGGAAGAGAGCAGCAGTCCTGCTTGTTGTGTGATGTGTCTGTTCTGGGGTGAGTGCCCGCGGTGCACTTGTGCCGTCACCTTTCAGAGAGTGGTGTTGGGCAGCGCTGTGTGACAGCACGACCAACTTCGTCCGTGCTCAAATCTGACTCCTACCTGCCAGCCTGGAAACGAGAAAGGTTTGTATTTATTAATGCTATTTATTAATTATATTTATATATAGTATTTGTTATAGATGTTATTTATTAATTATGTTTGTATTAAACTTCTGCCCTCGGCTGCTGACCTCTTCAGTTCTGTCCCTGATTTTTCAGAGTGCTTGTTTCTTTACCTTAGTCAAGGATGCCAGCTCCTAAACCCAACCTCTCATCCATCAGCTAAGCCTTGTAGGGTGGCACTTTACCCATATGTGGATGAGTTGAGTCTATGACATTGTCATACCGTGATCTAGGGACCTGTCACATCCCCTTCTCTCTTCCAGCTTCTGTTCATAATTCCTCAACCCCTAGCCCAACTGTGCTTCCACCAAGGACAGGTGTGGCTCTATGCCTCACCTACTTGCAAACATGCCCTCTCTGCCAGTTAGGTCCTGGCTCAGAAAGACTCTGCCATGACTTCCTGGAGGCTTTAAACACTTTTTGCATCTTTGCGCTTGCTTCAAGGAAAGGGAGGCCTCACCCTGGCATGGAGTGTTATCCGTGTGTTTAGAGGAGCTGTGAGCTGGCTGAGAACAGTGAAGGATGCTGGAGCTGGGACCCACAGGGAGGCAGAATTAGGCAGGCACCTGCTTTCTGTCTGATCTGATCTGACAGGAGATGTCAGGTTTTAGCTCCTGAGCATGCCTGAAGGGTCAGTGAGAGGAGTGGGTCTGGTTTAACTCTGGGCAGGCAGTGGCAGGAGCTGGATGTTGGATCCTTTGTACAGAACCACATTAAGGCGGCCGATGGAGTGGTGACAGGCCAGGTGTGACTGCAATTCCAAAATCTTTGACCTAGGCCTTGCAGAGCTCCCCAGAGCAAAACTTTCATGCTGATCATCCCAAGAGTATTTGAATATCTTACTCTGTCTCTCTTAATCACATCCAGGAGCTCTGGACCTTTTCCTATAGACCAAGATCCATTTCTGACATCAAAACACTCTTTATGGAAGGGTGATACCTGTTTGCCATTCAGCTCTCTGACAGCTGAGTGGTACAAGAACAAAGCAAAACAGCAACCAAGCCATCTAAAGCTCAAGTGAGGAGAAAGATAATTGTCATTATGGAATTTTTATTGCTACATTGATGTTTGCATATTTTCAGCTTCTCTTCTCATGTCAGTCCGTATCTGCTTCTCCTGTCACAGGTTTATGACCTCAGGCATCCCATCTATTTAGCAGTAGCAAACTCCTAAATTACATTCCAATAACACACTTTCTTTAATACATAAGATATTAAAACTTTATGCTACAGTTATCTCAAATGTGTAGCTTAATAATACATAAACCAATGAAGAAAATTCTCAGAATTAGTTACATTACTGCAAAATCTAAGAACCAAAAATATCAGAAGTGAGACACTGTGAGTATACTTGGAAAAGATAGCATGTAATTAAATGCCAATTTCAGAATAATAGATACAATATGAGGTTTTATCCTTCTAAGATTACTTTCTGGACTTCTATTTTAATTTTTTCTGATGTCAAAAATGACTGATTTGGATTAATTTTTCATGCAGAAATAGTCAAACATATAAATGAGTGTGAGCCAGTGTTGTAGTTAGATCTTTATTGGTTTATTAAAAATGTTATTAATGTGTTTTAAAATCTACTTCACCATAAGACAGACAATTTGCTGCTTTTTCTAGATAAAGGATTCTCTGAATATTCCCTCCTTGCCACTGTTTTGGGAGGATATAGAAGCTAACGAGATGTCTTTTAAAAGAAGATGATGAAAATTGGCAAGCCATTGATAATTTGGAGAGGAATGGTTCAAGAGAGGAGGTTATTTTTCATAAGAAAATTTGGTGGCTTTGTATGGATTTACAAGGCTTTTAGGTGAAACCCCTGTGTTTTGGCAGAATATGTTATCCTTGAAATGGAATTAAAGAAAACAGAAACTGTGAACACAAGGTTTTATAGTTTCAAGTAATGCCGGGTGGGAGTATGCTGAAAGCTTTGAGGGAAATATTGCTGCTTTTGGAACAAAAGGTATTGATGGTCTATTGATGAAGCCTATTGAACCTGGAGCACTGAACTGCACTGTGTGTGCTGCTGATGTGGACCCTGAACTTCACAAACTGGAATAAAAGGCCAAAAGATAGCAAAGGCTTTGTCACATCCAGCAACAAAGAAATATGGATCACAAGATCTGGAGCTAGCACAGGACCTCAGTAAAAACCTAGTAATATTACACCAAAACCTGTTGCTGCCTGGCTGCCTCTCTGAATTGTCTTGTTTGTAAGATTACCATGAAACTAAATAAAAAATAAAGAATCCTTAGTTTCTTATGTGGTCTGCTAAACATAAAATCTTGGATTCTAAAACAAGTAACATGACTTGGGAGGCTAGTGCTATTTGAATTAGCAAAAAACTGTAGGAAAAAGGATCAGGCAGCCTATTGCTCTGGGGGCAATAATTTACAATACTGCAAAATCCCAAATCTGTATAGTTTTCATAGAGTCGTACATTTATTTTGTGCAATGTGTAATGTATTAGAAGAAGAAACTCAATTCATCTTAATTCCATTCTCTCCCTTCAGGACAAAGGTGCTTTGGGTTCACATAACATTTTAGTCAAAGCACACTGTGGAAATCAAACAGAATTTAACATTCACAGTATCCTTTGAACTGTTCACCGAGGTCCTGTGCTAGCTCCATGTCTTGTGATCTGTATCTCTTTGTTGCTGAAGGAAGTACATTTACAGAGCTGACAAAATATTTTGTTACTTCTTTCTGCAATTAGTTCTTTGGTGGGCCTGCTTTACACCTGAAAGGCAATGGCAAAGCTTAAAGATTCCTGTTGGCCTTGTTTCACCTTATGCCTTGCTGGCAGAATCCTCAGTTTTCCAGGCTGCTGGTAGTAATTCACTTTGTGTGCCCTTTTCAGCCATCCCAAGTGTTTAGAGTTGCATTCCAAATCCGTGGTTATAATGAAGATCCACATTATGGAGCTGTTCCATATATTCATATATATTTAGTGTCAGCACAGCAAATGTCTAAAAGTGTGTCTAAACCAAAATATGGCAAAGCAGCACCACCCAGAGGTTCTGGAGCTTGTCTTGGAACAAGTGAATGCTGTGCTGGAAGCAGGATAGCCACAGTAGTACGGTGTCTGCTGGGGACATCTTAGCTCTGTTGGGGACATGTGTGTTATGCTCGTTACAATGTTTTTGGAATCTGGCACACTTCCTGATCATTCCCACTAATTTGTTCAGAGCTAGTCGAGGTAGTGCTATATAGCCTTGTAGGTAGGATTTCCATGGATGTATTCTCCTTCCTACATCCCAAACCTAAACTATGTCTTATTGGGCTAAGGTGGCTTATTCCTGTCTGATTTTCAGCATTCCATCTTAGAATCCTTCACTGTTGAAATTAGTTGGTGTTTTAGTGTTGATTTCCACTGGGGAAAAACCAAGGATCCCAACATGTGACTGCAATATAACTTTAAGATAGTGGTAGGTAGCTGCAGGCAGTGTGATTTGGAAGAACAAATTTGAGCAGATAGGGGTTAGATCAATATCTGAAGGATGATTATCTTGGTCAGCACAGTATTTTCCATAGCCTAATGCAATCCAAACAATCTCTAAATATATCACAGACTGTGAAATTTCAATTTCTCTCCTGTCAGCCTGTTCATGTGAAGATGGATGACATGCCTGATGAAGACAAGGGCCTGATCCTGCTGCTGTTGAAGTAACTAATAAATCACCCATTAACTTCAGAGAATCCCCAAAAGAAACAAATTGCTAATTTAAACAGAGGTGGCAAATCCTTTACAGGTGTAATGGGTTCACAGCAGCTGCATGTGCACAGGTCTCCTCCCCAAAGGACAGAAAGATCTCTGAAACCTTCTAGAAATTAAAAAACAAGCCAAAAATAAATGAAGATGATTCTCAGCATGGAAGGGTGCTATTTTAGGCAGCCCTTGAGTAGGACAGACAACAAAGGAACTCTGTGAAAGCTGTTTATTGCAACATTTTTTTGTGGGGAGGTGTGCTCTCAGATGTGTGCACTGCACCCTCTGGCCTATGGCCAGGTGTGTGCTCAGAGGAGGGAGGCACTGCTTGACAGCAAAATATTCATCTGGGATGACATAAAGTTAAAGAATGAGAATAATGGACAAAATTTGGCTTTCACATTGAGAAGAAGTTTCCCTGAGACTCAGTTGTGTTTTTGCAGGAAAGGTGACCATCATGACTGAGGACTCAGACACCTGGGTGGCCAAGGAGGGTGAAAACTGGGACCAGGTTTTGGGATAGTGTGCCTGGGATACCTCTATCTCTGGGAAGAAATATTTCTCTTGATACAGGTGCAATCCCCCAGCCAGAATTATAATAAACTTCCACCATAAACTCACTGCAGATCTGCCCAGCAGATTATAGGCTGGAACTGTAATTCCAACTCCAGCCACCTTTGCTTTACCCTAAGTGTAATCACATACATATACATATGAGCCTCTAACTTTTTATTGGAGTGAATAAATGTTTTTTCAAAGTGAAAAAATTAAGAGCATCAATATGATAGAGGTTGAACTTTCAGGTATAAATAAATCTTTTAAAATGCAGCTTTTAAATAAAAGCTTTAAACTTCTTTTGCATTGCTCACAATTCATTGGGGCAATTTATTCTGGCTATTACTAAACCCTTGGTGCCTTAATTATATTAAAAATTTAAATATCTACTTTTACTGTGGCCTGTTATTTAAAATTTAAAAAAGCTACAAATAACTTTAGATGCTTGTAAATCTTCAACAGATATTTTCCTTATGACAGCAATACAATCTTTTTTAATTCTCAGTTACCAAATGCTATGAAATATTGCCAAATTATGCAAGATTTAAAAAGAAGTAAGTTGAACTGAAGTCTCAACTGGGAAATACCAGTCACTATTCACCTTTTTGGTATATAATCAAGTGACTAAATAATGGATTTAAGAAAAGTGCGCCAGACAGGTTGGCCAATTCATTAATTAAAATAGGAAAAAAATAAGCATTTGAAAAAAAACCCCGGGATAATAGCTACATTGTTCTTTTGTAGTTCACAGCACAAAAGATCCTCAGGCCAAGTCCTGCACTCACAAATTCAGTGGCAACTTTGCCATTTGTTCAGTGCAAATAGGATGAAACCTGCTCAGGCTCCTCTGAAATCCTAAGATAACACTAATGTCAAATAAAAATATTTTCATTCCAATTAGGATTTAGAAATAGATGAAGCATTTCCCAGTACTATTTGTTCAGTATGATAGACTTGCAACATGGCTAACTCTCTTAGGCATCCAGGGCTCATCCCCTATGCTGGACTCAGCTTGGTCTTCAGGAAAAGTTGATACTTCCAATGATTACTGGATGGGGAAAAATTATAAAGAGGAACTTGAGATTGGTTGTAGAGGGGCTCAAGGTGGCCCCATGACTTCTAAGTAAGAACATTTTCCTTTGCTCCTGGTGTCCTGGGTTGTAGCATAGGATGTACACAAAGTATTCTATCACTGTCTTCATGAACTGTTGAATCCAATTGTTGGAGCAGTGTTTTCCCAGGCCCCCCTCCCTCTGGGGTATCTTCTGTTAATGGGTCTTCTGTTAATGGCCCATCAAATGCCTGCTGCATGACTGATAGATAACTCTAACGGGAGCTATCTCTCTTTAATGGGCCATCAAGGACCCCCTGTATGACTCATCATCCCATTGTGAGATGCTCCGCCCAGGGGGAGGAGCCAAGCATTCTCACCTGGATATAATCTGGGATTTGGGACAGTACGAGCAGCCCTTACCCACTGGATTCCAAGAGGACCAGAGCTACCAGACCTTTCTACGGGATCACTGCTTCAGGAAGATGCCCTCATCTGGACTCTTTCCACCACCCTGCTCAGGTTGTATTCTGACTCTGTCAGTGGTCTTTTATACTATTGCATTTATTTTATTTTATTTTACTTTTTTTCCTTTCTTCTCATTAAATTGTATTTCTGACTTGGAGCCTCTCACTCGTTTTGCTTTCAAACCACTACACCTGCTCAGGAGGGTGAAGTGGTGCTGTCTGGGGGCAATTGGGTTGGTAGTTCACAAAAATGTGTGACCTGCTCTGGACAAGATCAGCATTCTGATTTGAAATAAACTGGTTTTATTTGGAAAATTGAAGCTCACTTTTAAGAGAAGAAATTTTGATTTTAAACAATCTGCCATTGTTTAAGAATGGACTCGGTGCACTGGCTAATGCATTGTCTATTTAGCTACAGTTTACATTAATTTTACTTTGGTTTTGCAAAAAGATTAAATCAAATTGTCCATATCTCTCACGTTTTGGCTTATGTTCCATGCATGCTGTTATTTCTACAATGACAATTAGGTGATGTCATACCTGCTTTGTTCTTTGGGCGTTCTTCCTCACATCTGGTATTTTGGGAAGAACTTAACATTCACTGAACCAGCAATAGATTACTCTAACATCTAATTCTTCTTGTACAACTTAAGGCTCTTGATCCTATGAAGATTTATTCAAATGCTTGCTTTCATGTACAATGGATTATCTCACAGAACTTCAAAATGAATAAAGCTATGCTTATGCATAAATGCTAAAAGGATTTGTATCTAAATAATGAAACTAAATACTGACAGTATATAATTATCCATAAGATTCAGCTATAGACACAGCAGAATTCATCTCCAAAATAAATGCAGGAAGTGGAATAGAATGGAAAAGTCTGTGAAAGTATTTTTACTTTGCCTCATTTACAGCAATTTTGCACTGTTAGTAACAACCAAACTGGTAATCTAAATTGCCTGCTGCTTGTGCTATAGATGAACTCTGGCACATAATTTGGTTTCTGCATCCATTTAGACACTTAATATTGTGAATAGATTTTAGAAGTGAAAGAGGGGTGGAAAAAAAGACATCTAAGTAATTTCAGTGCCCTTTGGAGACCCCAATTTATTGTTACAAGCCATCCATTGCTTTAAGAAAATTAATAGACATGATTGTCACCATACACACTGTCTCTTGCCTTCACAATGACTCCAGCATTGCCAGTCTAGATGTATTTGTCACTTACATATTGTCAGTCATCAGGTATTACATCAATTTGGGTTTATTCAGAGTTGGACAAATTACAGAATTTCAAGTTGGCAGACAAAAATATTCATTGCTTGAAAATATAAAATGAGCTGGAACTTTGAAAAGAAAAATTGTTCACAGAGGTTCCATGGTGTGAAAGAAAGTGGTGTTTCTGCTCCTTTTCCAGCTGCCAAGAGAGGAGTGTTAGTTGAATGCACAGGCTCCAGAGGTCTCCAGATTGACTGTCCTCCAAATTCCCTGAGCAGGGTAAAAAACTCCTTCGTTCCTGGATCATCTCTTCTGATTTTAGGGCTGGTGTGGTAGGCTGTGAAGGTTTAAAAATCAAGAAATTGATTTTCTTTCCTGGAATGGATCAGCAGAGCTTGTGCAGCTGCTTCCAGCTTCAGCACCCTGGTTCTGACGTCTGAAGGTGGGAATGTGGAGACCTGTGGCTGGAGCCAGGACATCCTGGTGTTCAGGGAGCCGAATTCCCAGCACTGCCCTCTCCCATCCTGGAGGCTTCACTTGAGGGAGCCATGGCCAAGGGGCTCCCACCTGCCCTGGACAGCCAAGGGGGCCACAAGGTCTCCAAGGGCACCCACGCCTTGGCTCTGGAGGGCAGGGCTGGGGAGGTGTATGTGCCTGAGCCTCTCCAGCTTCCGTAGAAGCCTTGAGTCCTTGCCATTCCTCTCTGAAGCCATGCAGGTTTCTGTGGGAGAGATGCCCGAGGCCTACCAAAAGTGTAAGAAACTCCAGGAGTTTCAGCTGAAGTATTTCAGTCAAACCTGAGTTTTTTAATGAATTTCAACAAAACTCTTCTGACCTGTTCTAGCAAGGGCATGTGATAGAAGGCTAGTGCAGACTCAGAAAAGACATTCTAGAAAAAATAAAAGAATATGATTTTTAAAAGCCCCACTGTATCAAGTTAGCAAGGGTGAAGTATTTGTTTTGGGAGTTTTTTTTAATAGGAACCAGTAACAGGCAACAAAGTGTTTCTTGTTTAAAGACAACATGCACAAAGACCAACATGCATTTCTAAACAATAAACAATATTGAAATTGATAGTTAACCCAAATGTCTTGAAGACAGCTTTTCTAGAATGTATATGATGGTATAAATAGTTTATTAGCTTTCTAGAAATTAATGGTATTTAGAGATATTTTGTATTTCTAAGCACTACTTGACTTCGAATTTTTGAACCAAGCTAAAACAGAAGAGAGATATTCATAATTTTCCTCTTGGGTATTTGATAAGAAGAAGCAGGAGGGTTGCTGTGTATCTCAGGTTAGGTCTCTGAAGTTTTGGGCTCACAGCTCAAGCTGATCAACCCACAAAGTCTCTGAGGCTGCAGGTTCTGTGTGATGGGTCAGCTCGGAGCACAGATGAGGCAGATGTGTGTTCCTCCCTAATCACTCATGTGAACCTAATTCATCTAGGTATTCGTCTAGGTAATTCATCTAGGTAATTCATCAGTTCTCTGAGTTCTCTCTGATTTACTCTTTCTTTAATCTGTCACCAGATGGGTTGCAGTGTTTTACCATGGGTTTTCTGTCTGTTGAGAACCAGATGTGCAAGTCAACCATACAGATATTTTTTTTCTTGATACCTTCTGTTCCTGACTTTTCCTTTTTACTGAGGGTAGAAATATCATTCCCATGACCTTCCTCAGACTATCTAATAGATACACATTTGCTCTTACCCTAGTTGCTAATTGCATCTGTGTTGATTTTCATGCCTTTGTGTGCTTCTGCTTTGTCCTTGTCTTTAGGTGTTTGAGCTATGCTTTGCTGTTTGGCTCCTCTTTATACTTCAAGTTAGTGAGAATTGATTCAGCTGAGTATCTCTTGTTTCCTTTGCTTTTTCAGCTTTTGTCTTTGCTTCAGGATACTTTGTTCCAATGCTTCCAATTCTCTCTTCCCTTTACAGGTATTCCTATAGAATCTTAACTGCCACCTTCTTGACTTTATTCTGCTGATTTTTCCTGAAGGATTTTATTATATATATCTTCTACATGAGATCCCTTTCCTAGTCACTCTAACCCCCTGCCTACAACTTTCATGACTTCCCTGCTGGTGAAAAGCAGATCTAAAAATGCCTGCTTTCCAGATGTATTTTCTAAAATTTACCTGTAACACCTGATGGGAAACCTGGGGGAGATTCTTCAAACCCAACAGAGATGTATGTGAGTAGATGAATGGAAGCACAGATCACAGTCTGATTTTCTTTATGTATTTACGTATTAAAGGCAGTATTAAATAGGAATTTTTAGCAAGCAACACTTGTAATTTTTTTTGCATCCCATCCTAAACTGGCATCTGAATCAATGAATGATGCCCTAAAAGTGCCTGTTTCTTACCAGAAGGTACAAGGCAAGCCGTGGGTTGCTAGTTCATTGTATTACTTCCTTATTTTAGGAGATGAGGGGCTAACATACCAATTTCCATGCCAAGTATATAATTTACTAATAAAACTTCGAAAGCTTTTGTTGACCCTCTGACTTTTGTCATTCCTTTGATCACAAGGAATCTTAGGAATCCCCACGTTAAGAGTGGGAATGACACACATATGTCTGGGGGAAGAGTCCCATTAGCACCAAGCCTTGTCGTTTGTATGACTCTGTTTGATGTAGAGAAAGAAAAAACTTCATCCATCCAGTGGCAGGTTTGCCAAAGAGGTCCACTGATCTCCCTGTGTGCTGGTTAAGTGGTTGCAGTTCATTTCTCATGGGTCAGGTACTGGTCTCAAAGGTCTCCTTGACCTTTTCATGGTCCTGCTGCTATGTAAAATGTCGTAGAAAATGAAGCATGGTGGTTCCCTGTAGTTGTCACCTTCTCAGCATTTCTGTCCATCTGGAAGAGAAGCTCAAGGCTTCACTAGATTAGTTGTTCTATACTACTCTGATTTCTTCATTTATGTCTGATTAATTTCCATGCTGAAGGTACTGATTGTCTTGTGTTCAACAGGTCCTTTGAGCTTACACAAGCCAAATTCAAAGGAAGGGAGACCCAAAAGCCATTACTGTGTTGATCCCATGGCTGTTGTCAGTGTTGGAACAAGTCCCATTTGAATATAATTTCTTCTTAACACAAGGACTCACATCTTGGGAACAAACCCAAGTCCTGTCAGGCTGTAAGACAGTTGACTTTTTTGCTTACACTGTAATTAATGCTATTGAAATCTCAGAAAAGAAAGCAGAGAAAGCACAAAACATTTAAGTTTAGGACTAACCACCTTTCTTTCACTGCTTGTCTCTAGGGATGTGAATCCATTAGAAGTAAGGTTCCAGATGCCAAAACCAATAAAAATACAGACTTTAAGGTCTAGCCAAATTGTGGTTAAAGTTATTTCTCTGTGGATCACACTTAGTCATTAATTTTAAGGCTGGACATTCTCCAAACTCTGTGGTTTCTTTGCAACAAGGGGTAAGATCCCAGTGATTAGATGGCTCACATTTCACTATTTTTTCTAACATATGCAGTTGAATGAAAATTAGAATTTCATCATTCCATTTCTTTCTGATTGAAAATCAAAAGAAAACTCTAAACGTGTTGAAAATGGACACAAGCATTCAAAACAGAGCAAAGCAGTTTAGATGACATAAATCAGTATAGCTTAATGATTTACATCATGTATATCTGATGTGGTCTTCTAGGATTTTCATCTTTATAGGTAGAAATGTGCTGTGGTTAGTTGCTTTCAACATAATTAAATTCACAGGAAATAATTTTATTTCAGTATGGATTGCCAGGAAAAGATGGGTCTTTTGGAGAACATAGGTCAGGCAGCACATTTAAAGTTATACTTTTGTATAAAACATTGTGTGAAGTGCCATATTCTTCAGAGACATTTGCATAAAGAACTAATTTTAAAAAAATGACAAAACCCCAACAGAACTCCTTAAAAAATTGACAAAAACCTAGCAGAACTGAGTGCTCCCATAGCACAAGTAATCCTTTATGAAAGACTCTCCATAAAATTAGTCATATTAGATGCTACTGAAAAGCATAAGGAATGTTTATAGTTACTTTAATTTTACTTTTTTTAAATACACTGAGCCAGTAGAAGTAATTTATATTGTAAACTTCAAAAGAATAGAGTGTACAGGTCTCTGTTGAGAAGTATAGCAATTTAATGACAAAATTACTTTACAGATTATTTTAGTATAGGCTTTTTTTGGAAAGATCAAAGTTATGTTAAACTTATATTTAAAGGACTGAGATACCTTGCTCAGGATTTTTTCAAAAATATTCCTTGACTTCTTCTTGCAATCCTTATATTGTATGAAAAAATGGCTTTTAAGATAATCTAAAGATATTCTGTCACGTTAAATATTGCAACTTTAAGCTAAAATGTCGTCAAGAACACTAAGGTTTTACTCAGAAAATTGATCACTGCAATATAAAGAGTATATTTAGTATATTTACCCTTCTTATAGTCCTAAGCTCTTATATCCATAAACGTTTCTTAATAGGTGCTGATGGCTGCTACTGTAGAAAGGACATTACATGAAGAAGGTCTTGATCTGACTACTGTGGATTTCTGCACAAGAGGCCTCCTGGTCCTGCTGAGGTCAGTGTTTAAATTCCCACCCAATTCAGATGAGCCCTCAGAAAACCCTGGGATGGCTTTTGGGGCGTCTGTGCGTTCAGGGTACACTGAATCCCAAAGGCACCACAAGCAAGCAGCAGCATAACTTGTGTTGCTCTGGACAAATTTGTAGGCTTGCCCTGTCCTCTCCCATTTTAAAGAAAATTCAGGGGTGTGTTCTTTCCTTGCAAAGTCATACCTGAGCTCACTGCACAGCTTGCTGTAAATCCCCCAAATACCACCAGGCCAAAACTGGTGTGACACCACTGCCAACCTCTCTTGGCCCGGTATCTGCCTGGGCTCTCCTCACCTTCCCCTGGGCTGGTGCCTGGTCAGCAGCTCCACAAGGTTTCCATGTTGCAGATAATCCATAGCTGTTCCACTTGCTCCAATGGAGGCTGCCCCAGAGCCTTTCCCACTGCCCACATCCCTTCTGTTCCTGAAATATGACCTTAACTCAAACAACTTGAGTTGAATCTGAAATCTCATGCTCAGCCCTGAACAGCCAGACTTCAGCTGGATTAAGGAGGACCTTTTATATCTTCCCTGTATCTCTGGTGTTATTTTCTTCATTTTTATTTAGCCCCATAGTAATTTAAAAACTGAAAAAAAGTCATAGCTATTATTACACATCACATAATATGCAAAGTATCCTCTACAAAGCAGTTCAAATACTTCTGTATATCTGTCAAGTGCTTGACTGTTTTTTAAGAACTGTTACATCTTGGGAAATAATGGCTGGGTATTTTTAAATATTTTATTCACTTGATAGTCTAGGAAGAAGTTTTTTATGTAATATAACTGTATAAAGTTATTTTACTGTCACTATAGACTATAAAATACATTCAATTTAAACTGGACTAAATTATTTTGAGCCTAAAAATAGGAAGTAGACTTTTATTTTCAAGGGGGACCATTACAGACCTCAGCTTGATCCTGTCAGTGTACTGATTTTGAACTTATAGGACCATGTGGAGCTCCCTATAAGGTGAGGCTACAGGTCATTTGACTAATTTTTTATTTTTGTTTTCCAGGTGGATAAACCACAGGGCTTTTATGAAATAGGAAAGTCTTGAACAGCTAATTAGACCAGTGCTTTCTAAAGGAACCAAAGCTAAGTAATTTGGGAAGTATTTGCTCACCTAGGCTTCAAGAGCTGCAGGTTTTGAGTTCCCCTCTTGCAGGAGCTCCCTTGCAGATACATTTGAATACCATAAAACTGGTATCAGCCATTTTGGTTTTGATTTTAAGTTTGTATATCTCTATTACTAAGCAGATTGTAATACCCAGTTGATGCTGAACCATTTTTTCCAGCACTTATTTTGTGACTTGGAACAATATGACTAGAGGATGGAAAGTTGAACAACTCTGTAATACAGACTCACACTGGATGATTTATGAGCAATGTGTGGGGTAAGATTTTAGAGAAATATAAATTATACCTGTTCCTCATGTTAACTTCTTTTAATGTTTCCCACATGTTACTATGACAACATTTATGGGATATATATTTTAATTTCTGTTGCACAGAGGAAGTGTGTCAGGTCTGCACATTTCTCTTGATTTTATGGCTGAGTGCTGTGTCTAATGCAGGTTGTAAATCTTCTTGGAAAAATATATAAGAGGGTTTTCATCACAGTGGCTCTCCTGGCAATTCTGAAACTTTTAACAAGCATAATTTAAATTTAAAAAGAACATTTACACCCCCTGTGATGTGAAGACTTCTAAAGTGGAGGTAGCAAATGCTGTGCAGAAAAACAGGAGCTTCATGCTAACAATTGCTGAATGTGTTACATAGTTAAACACATTGTTAAAACTCTTAGTTCGATAAAACTGTAAAAAATGTCTTGTGGCCAATATTTAATTTCCTGTTTTCCATATAGAGGGTGCAGGACACATTTTAAACTTTTTTTTATTTTTTATGCTGAAAATTGGTTTAAAAAGTTCTTTACAGTTCTTTAAACACATTTTCCATAGGACCAGAAGGGTTTTCATGATAGCGAGATTTTCTTTAAAAATTAGATAGAAAAGCTAGATGGAAAGTTCTGAATTGGGTTAGACAGTCTCAGTTTCTGCACCACAAGCTATTGTTCTACATGGCAGTTGGTTTGGATATGCATCTGAAACCAGTGCTGAGAAAAGTGACAGTGAATTGTGCTGATAAGTGGTTTAATGGAATTATTCAGCAGGCCAAAACTCATTAATCACAGGGAACAGTCTCTCTGTGATACTTCAGTGAATAGTTAAACAAGACTCCACTTATTTATTTATTTTTCAATGTAATTTTTTTTAATCAGAGTGGGAACATTAACTGCAGAGATTCCAGTAAAAAGTAAAATCTAGTCCAAATCACGAAGTTACAACTGAAACATAATTACCCACAAAGAATGAAAACTTTTAGTAATTTCCTGTAATTTCCCCAGCAAATTAAATTTTTGCCTTGCAGTACTGCTATAAAAACATCACTCCCATCTCACATATACTAAGTGGGACTCCCTATATGAAGGTGCCATTCTCACTTTTCCTCTTTTAACACACCTATGTTTATAAAGAAAAGGGTAAAATCTACATCCCAATGGTCTTCTTCTTCCAGCCTGTTTTTTTATATCACTCTCATCTTGTCCTTGTAGCTGCTGTAGCTTTTCCACTTGAACAGCTAATAATTCAGTGGATTATCCATTTTTTTTAGGACAAATGGCTGCAGCTGTTAGTATACATTCATTTATACTATTGACTATACTTCTATAATGGTACACAGGTCCAAGTGTTTTGCTTGTGTTTGGTGCCTGCAGCCCATATTGTGCTACACCTCTGGGCATATTGTTGCAGCTGGGTTCTGTTTGATGATAACTTTATCATTTATTGTACAGTTGTGGCCTTTTTTTTAAAAGTGTGTCTTGGGGGAAGACACACTTTTAAAAGAAGCGTGGGGAAATTTGCACCCTAGAAATTCCTGACAGATGTAGTTAGCAAATGGCTTTCTGAATCCCCAAAACAGTCCCCACCTGACCTTCCTCCAGTGGGAAGTGCCATAGCTTACAGATTATCTGATGCTTCCCCACGGCACCACAAACAGCTCAGAGGGGACCTGGGAAGCTGAGTGAGCTCCCACACGCTGCCCACTGCTGCTTGGAGAGTGGCTGCTGTCAGCAGGAGTAACAAATTCTGAGTGCAGCTAGCTCACTGCCAAGCTAGGGCAGAGCTTTTATAAAAGACTGTGCTTTTACTGTGATTCCTGAAAGTGCAGGCATGCTGCTAACTTTCCATTTCAGGCTCTGTGACCTGCCTGGCATCTCCTGTTTGACACAGACTGTTAGGAAAGTCCCCTCCTGGAGTCCACCAGGGTACGAGCAGAAATTGGTGGCCTTGTTTCTTCACAATGCCAGCTGTTGGGACACGCTTTCTTTGTCCTCTGCAGCAACAATGTGACAGTATAAATCATTCCATGGCCTTCTTTCAGCTTATGCCTGGCCTGTTTGGATTGTTGCAGACATTCCAAGTTCATCCTGGACTTTGAGATTTTTTTTCCCCTCATTTGGAAAGTTATACAAGCTTCTTTATGCATTTCTTCTTCATTGGGTTATACCAGATAAACTGACAAGACAGGATGGGAGAAAAGCTTGCCTAGAATTTCACAATTTCCTCATAAGGGTATAGACATTAATTTCCCATGTGATTTTCAGTCCAGGCATACCAAGTTCACATAAAGGGACAGAATATGTACAATCCCTTTGCCTGACAAACCCAGACCCAAATTGCAAGTGTATGCCAATGCACAAAGGGCAGATTTAAGTGGGAGAACTCGAGTCAGTTCTGTAAATCCTGCCTGTAGAGAACTTTTATAGGCATAACTGGAAAGGGAACAAAATTTTGTTAGAGCTGTTTCACCACTTTTGTTGTGAGGAAACGCTGGGGATAAGTTTGCACATATATCCTAATGGAGTTGCTGTAAAAAAACAATCATGATTTTAACTGCGTTAAATGGTGTAGGGATAAAAAAAGTGAAATGAATGAACATACTGATGTGTATTTTCCCTGAAGAATATGCTGAAATTGTAAAGGACTACATTATAACATACATTTGTGTTTTTTCTAAGGGATCGTGCAAACATATGATATTACTGCTAAGCATTTCTCAGATGTCCTTAGTGTATATCACAGAGCTTACATTTGGCGGAGAAGTAGGAACAGGGAGAAGTAAACTTCAGTCAGTTTGTCATATTGTCCATGATGGAAAGAGAATTTCTAAAACCTGTAAGAGATTTTGGCAAAACAATTCATTGGAAATCTGTTGTAATAATTCCCTGTCCCTCATTTACCATGGGCATGCAAGGAGAGACCTAGAAACTTTCATCGTTGGTATTTCAGAAGGTTCATGTTCCTTTGCAGCATGATGGTAGGGAAACAAAGGCCCAGTTTTAGCAAAGATAATTGCCTTGACGAGGTTCCATGTATTAGTGTCAAGTGTAGTGGCAGCTATCTTAAACAGCTTGTTTAGCTCTCCTACTTAGCACTGTAGCCACCCCAAGCTGAATGCATGTTGCCCTTTCCTGGTTCTGCAGCCCCAGCAGCCCTAGGTGCCACCAAAATTTGTAGAGGAGGCCAGCTGTAAATGTCAGGTATAAAACTTTCTAAGGCACAGTATGAGTATTTTTGTTCAGAACATGCTCAAATTCAAAGAAACAGAAAAAGCACTGTATGCATTTGTTTCTGACACTGAAACTTGGGTAGAATGTGGGAAAATGAGAAAGACCTTGTCTACAACCAAGAGCAAATTTAGGCACTGTGAAGAAATACGAAGTAATAAAAGAAAAGGATCATTCCAAAGCAGAGAGCTCCTTGCTTTTGTAGACAAAGTATGGATTACAGTGGGAGATGGTAGGTAAGTACCTCACAAAGACTGAAAGAAAATAGAAAATTATGAATTTACTGCAGTGACATTTTTCTGCCACAGCCCTGCTGCTGGTGGACTTGTGATCAGGTTTGCAGTTGTGAACAAAAAATGGCACAAAAGGTTAAGTTGTGATAAATAATTAGCATCTTACGAAGTGCCATGTAAGATGTAAAATATACTTATCATTGTTTGAAATAATTTTGTGGCTATGAGCATTGTAAAAGTGCATGGGAAATTTACATGCCTCTCAAGAATCTGTTTGACAGTAGCGGTTTTAGATTTGATGCAATAATTTTTCAACTCCATGAGTGAAGCAAATTGATTTGTAATGTGATAGAGTCACCAGAACCATCAACACATTTACACCATACGACTTTTCCCCAGCTGATAACACTGTAACTTATGGTGGATTTTGGCTGAACTCAACGCAGAAAAGACAAAGGTTGGAAAGCAAATAGAAAGAAGTCCAACATAATGAAAACACATCTGCATCCAAGTTTGGATGCTGAGCAGAAGTATAGGGTGACTAAAAAAGCCCACATGTATCTTGACAGTGAACTTGAGAGATGTGTTCCAGGGGCCTAAGTGTGACTTCTGGTTGAAGGAACCTTAGCATTAAGATCTCCATAGGAGTAGCCAAGCAGCTTTCATTTTTTTTTTCTGCTAATGTTTGTTGGCTTAACTAAGATCTCCCTGAACTGTATCTGTCCTGCTTTCACAGCAGAATTTTCCAGTGCCAAGCATCTAAGTTGATGTCACAACTGGGAAATTAATTGTGTAAAACAGTCTCAGTAGATTCAGTTTGTGTGCAGATATCTTAACTGACCAACAGACAGAAAAGAGGTTATCCATCTGTGCTCTGGATTATGGATTAGGTGTCTCAATAAGACTGCCACTGGGAAGTCCAATGCATTTCCTGCACTTTGAGGTCTAAATCAGGGGTTTGAATTTAGATGAATGACTCACTGTTTCTAAAGTGCTGGGTTGTACCTCACACTGATACACTGACCTAGTGGTGCACACCCCAGAGGAGGAAGACTTGTTTTCCATTCTTTTTTCAAACTTTAGAAGTTTAAATATGCAGATATCATCTAAATTCAAATCAGCATGTTGGATATTCAGTTGTGCTGAAGTCATGTTGAAATGCTGCCAACAGCATCAGGTTCATGCCAAAGAGACCTTCATTCTAATCCTGTCTCCTCAGACTGTTTTGTTCAATTAGCATTTAAAACAAGATAGAAGGTGCTAAATGTACAAGTAGAGAGAGTGACAAGTGCTGTTCTCAGCAGTTGGTATTGGGACTGGCACTGTTCAACATCCTTCTGGGTGACATGGACAGTGGGATCCAGTGCACCCTCAGCAAGTTTGCCATGGACACCAAGGCACCACTACCTGAGAGGTGAGCTTGTGCAAACTTCATGAAGTTCAAAAAGGCCAAGTGCAAGGTCCTGCACCTGGGTTGGGGCAACCCCAAGTACAAATGCAGGTGGGGTGGAGCATGGATTGGGAGCAACCCTGAGGAGAAGGACTTGGAGTGTTGGTGGGTTAGAAGCACAACATGAGCTGGCAGTGTGCTCCTGCAGTCCAGACAGCCAGATTTGTCCTGGGCTGCACCAACAGCAGCGTGAGCAGCAGGTCAAGGGAGGGGATTCTGCCCCTCTACTCTGCCCTTGTGAGACTCCACCTGCAGTGCTGTGTCCAGCTTTGGGTCTCCAGCACAGGAAGGACATGGACTTGTTGGAGGGAATCCAGATGAAGTTCTGAAGATGACCAGAGGGCTAGAGCACCTCTCCTATGAGGACAGGGGTGAAACTTGGGACTGTTCAGCCTGGAGAAGAGAAGGCTCCACAAACACCTTTGAGCACCATCCAGTACCTAAAGAGGCCTACAAGCAAGATGGAGACGGACTTTCTTAAGGGACATGTAGTATTAAGGAGTAATGTCTTCACACTGAAAGAAAGTAGGTTTACATTAGATATCAGGAAAAAATTCTTTACCTTGAGAGGAATGAGTCACTGGAATAAGTTACCCAGAGAAATTGTGGATGTCCCATCCCTGTCAGTTTTCAAGACCAGGTTGGATGGGGCTTTGAATAACCTGGTCTATTGAAAGATGTCCCTGCTCATGGCAGAGGAGTTGCTGCTAGGTGCTCCTTAAGGCCATTTCCAATCCAAGCTGTTCTATGATAAATAAAATTTCTAAACCAAGGGCTCTGAGGCATCTTGAGATCAATCTTATCTGAGTATTCCTGAAAAAGAAATGGAAATCTTTGCTATCTTCTTTATAATTTTGCAAATGAGATTATTTAACACGTTTTTGTAGTGGTCCTAATATCCTTCTGGAGTGCATAATATCCTAAGGCCATCATTCTTTCTATAAGGGAGAGAGGGGGCAAGTCTTTCATGGTGTGGACATTAATACCAGTGCCTCCTTTAAAGAAAACTGCTAAAATACACCCAGATTTGACTCATAATGGGATGTAAATTCACCCCATTGAATTATTGCATGCTCAGGTATTTTTTCTTTTTTTTTTTTAATTTGAGAAACTGCAGATGGCAGAATGAAGGGTTTGCAATGTTTTAGTAAACTTGGGCAAGACTGTTCTGGTGATAATATTATATGTCTGACATGTCTGATGGTGCTGGTGTTGCCAATGTGAAGGCATTAGTTGTCAGTTTGTGAGATGATTTTAGTTTAGTTCATTCCTATGTCATGATTCCTAAATTATTCTGACATACCATGGTGAGAGATACCTTAGAAACTCTCATGAAAGATTCATTTCATGTAGTTCAAACTTTGAGAAAACAAGAAATTATTTTTTCTGTCCTGTACACTGCAGAATTTTGTTGACATTGTGTATTAAAATTGCCAAATAACTGCAAAAATGTATTACTACAAGTCATAATTTCTGTTCAAAGGTATCTTGTTTCCTGTCCAAAGCAGCAAAGCAGAAACGTGACTGTGAAAGTCAAGTAAATCAGATATGACACATATTATTGTCTAGGCAAGTGAGTCAGGCAGCTGTGATACTGTGAACTGATAGGTCCTGCCTCAGGCAGAGGGGAAATGTTGACACACCTGGATAGTCACATTTTATCAAGGACTCAAACCTGCAGTTTCATGCTCAGTTAGAAAGTGGCATTTCTCATCTCAAAACTATTTGATTCTTTGGAAGATTAGAACCTGGGCTAGAGCTACATTACATCTGAGATTTAGTATGTGCTTCTTTGCATTCAACATCCTTGAAAAAGACAGGCTACCAGCAGTTCAAGGTTGTCTTTTGACTTTCGTGTCGACAGAGGCAAGCATGGGAAAGTAAGCAATAAAATTGTTATTAGCAAGTACCAACATTTTTGAAACCTAAACCCTGCAAATAGCTCCATCTCTGCCTCTGGTGGCTATCAATAGAGAAGATGTAATTGCATTTTGTCATACAGTTCAGATATGATTACTAACAGACCGTTTATCTAGTCTTCAGCTCAATTTTCTGCAGATGAGAAAACATAAATTGGCTTTGTGCAGGGTCAGGTGTGGTCTGCAGGAGGTATGTACTCAGGTGCCATGTCATAAAGTGCAGGTGATCTGCCCAGTAATCCTTTATATCCTGGCACACAGGCAGAGCAGAAAAGCACCACAAGGGAACACCTTCAAGAGACTTCCAGATGGTTCTGTACAGGCAGCTTGGGCCAGCTTGATTTATTTGCTTTGGCTGAGTGTGGATATAGCATTCAACTGAACTAGAACGCAGTCAAAAGCCTGGAACACTGGGGAGCACAGTGTAGAAACAAATACAACTCTGCAATATGATTCTCTGTGTATGTTTTTGTAACTGCTGTTTGCTTGGTTATTCCATGATTTGGACATCTTGGATCCTTTTATGTATAACATAGAGATAAATACATAGGGAAACATGCCAAATATATAAAGAAATATCTTCTTATTTCCTACTCCTGGTGATGTATTAAGTATTGTCTGGCATTTTTTTCTGGGTATCAGATTCAAGGTTGTAGTAATTTCTCTTTTTCTTTCTATCAAATTTTTTCCTCTATATTTCATCACATGGTTTTATTTAGATTTTGTCAAGGGCATTCAGAAACTCCTGCTCCAAGGTGATCTTAAGTTATAAAAAATAACTAAGATTTTCAACTAAAGAAATAAGCCCTTGATACATTGTGCCTGAAATTCAAGATTGCCTTGGCACAGTAGCTGGGGAAATGTGAGCCCACATCTGGGCTGTTGCATGAGTGTGGTTCTGCAGCTCTGAAATAGCCCATTGATTCTGATATTGGAGAGGCATTATAGAGAGCTACTGACACACAGATATGGACACTGTTCTTCACTGTCCCCTGAGAGCATTTTAAGAGTAGAAGACTGTTATTTCAGTTTCTTTGAGTTTGCAATGAATAGGAGTAGTTAATATCTACCAGAAAATCTGTCAAATTCTCAGATCGTGCTTGGCCAGAGCAGGATTTGGGCAGTATTCCCTCATGGTGTCCCTTGTTCTTTATCCTTTGTATCTAACACCAAGCAAAAAAGAGCCATTAGAAATGAAGTACTCCCTAGAAAGCAGATTTTACTCCAATGAGCCAGGATTAAAGAAGATAGTGAAGAGATCTATCCAGTGATAGGAATGCTTCAGTGATGGGTCTGTAACTGCATGACTGAACATGCACTTGATCAATTCAGAGTGACATCAGCTATGATGGGATTTTGCTGGGCCCAGAGGGAAAGTGCTAGGTCTCAAGAAATACTTTCCCACAAAATATTTCCTTAGTTAAGCAATAGGTTCAAAAGTAGATTTGAAAGCAATTTTCTCTTTTTATGGTATGCGATATGCCATTTTTTCCCATGAAATTAAATTAATAAGCCAAGCCTTGAGAGCAACCTGGCCCCAAGAACCAGTTCAGTTAGAGCAAACACCATTTCAAAATTACTGGGTGGACCACTTCAAAAAAATGTATTCATTGTGACTGGTAAAATATTTCAGGCTACTTCTCATGGCAACCCTATAGTTCTTAGAATGGTTTCAATTATACATAATGAGTCATGGCTTGCCTATGGGGAGAATGAAGCTGGCTTCGGACTCCTGAGTTTAAGGAGGATGAGGGGCTGAGGCCAGCCACTCCTGCCAGGAGGGTCTAAAAGCATTGCTGTTCCTGCTGCTGCTGGGTGGATGACAGAAATTATAGCAGTGCCTCTGAAGTGTCACCTGCCTGTACGTGCAAAAACAGCCACCAGCCTGTACAGCCCTTGTCTCTTAGTGGGGCTACTCTTGTCCTGGTCTGCCAGACCTAGTGACAGATGGCTCCTAGTGATGTACAGTGGGTGTTTATGAGAGAGCTAGTGGGAACTCAAAACTCTGACTTTAAAGGTAGTTAGCAGTCTACCTGCTCTCCAAGAGGACACTTGGACAAAGAGGTTTGCATGGGAAATGGATTAAAATAAGAAAGCATTGAGAATGCCTTACCCTGGTACTTGGTGCTGTATCCAGTGAGCTGAGCTGTGCACAGGAAACCACTCAGTCCAGTGTACAGACCTGAGTGAAAGACTGAGGTCACAGCCACACAGCCAGATTAATGCATTACCTTGCAGAAAAATGTCATGAGGCTGTTACTGTTCATAAGTGGTAAGGACTGTGGCTTTCAGATAACTGAACTTCTACCACATCTGGATGAGATCTGACAGGACTTTGAGGAAAGAGATCTGCTTGCTGCTCTCCATTTTGTTCAACACCAGATATCCTTCCTGATCACTGAAAGAAAGAGTTCCTCTGCTATTGAGGACTGACTCTGAAATCTTCAGAACACAAATTTTTAGTGTATGTTCCCAGAGAAAAGGAGAGGAATTGACTATTCAGAATCAGGATCATAGAATTATAGGAAATGCTGAGTTGGAAGGGACTCATCAGGAAAATGTTGCAGTCTAGTGTAATGGCTTTATTAAAATCACATACATACTATCTTATAGACTACACAATATTTAAAAATATCCTGTCACTCATAAAGTCTTGAAACCCAAGATTGTTCAATTTACAGGCATGTTAAGAATTACAGGTCAATATGGCCAATGCATTAATTCACTATGAGACTTTGCTACAACAATCCATCATTATCAGGCAGAGAAATGGAAAATCAGCATGACATTTAATAGCACATAGAGAATGAAATTTGGAAACTGCTGCAACTTTTTACAAGTCAAGTAGAATAAATCATTAATCAAAAAGATCATAAAATGCAAACAATAAATGGTTATGCAAGAAAGCAAACCACAGGCATCACTACAATATCCTTCACTCTTCTACTATTTTAGCAAAAGAATCCCAAACTAACAATTACTGCAGTTAGCAAAACTGCTGTTAGGACTGTTGCTATTAAACAGATCTAAAATGACTGAAATCCTAGGGAGAGGGATAAGGAATGAGACCTTTACTTTTCATTGTTGGCTGATAAATAACAGCAACAAGAAAGGTCTAGGAAGATTTGTGCAACAAGTATTAGGAATGGGGAAGTCTATAGTAGGAGGAAAATGAGCACTTCAGAGATATGAATCTTGGCTTTGAGAAGGGTTGAAGATATGCTATAGCAGAAGGCAAGAATTTCTGGTAGTAGGTAGTGCCCTCTCTGTCCTGTAGGAGATATATAGATATAGATACAGATACAGAGATATAGAGATATAGAGATGAGATATAGAGAGAGATAGAGATAAATATAAATATAAATATAAATATAAATATAAATATAAATATAAATATAAATATAAATATAAATATAAATATAAATATCTCTTGTGCCCACAAAGAGCTGTCCCTCACTGTCACAGAGTCACAGAAGATGCTTAGTTGAAAAGGACTCACAAGGATCCTCAAGTCCTACCCCATGTCTTGTACAGGACCATCCCCAAGAGACACCATGTGTCCAAGAATATTGTCCAAACACTTCTTGAATTTTGTCAGGCTTAGTGCTGTGACCACTTCCCTGTGGAACCTGTTTCAGTGCCCAGCCATACTGTGACTGATTCTTAAAAAGATTGTCTCATTTGTGTTCCCCAGCATAGCTTGGATTTTCATGTAAGAAATGGGATTTTCATGAGTCTGGGTCACAACCAGACAGCAGGGTCTGGCCAGATTCCCTTGCTTGGGTGTACCAGCTTAGGTGTATCAAGGAGCAGAATTTTCAAGGATGTTGATACAGGCAGGGTAGGAACTGCCCTGTCAGCACACATGGATATAATTTTCAGAGGCTGCAGCACACCACGTTGACATCAGTCCCTCACAAATTGCCTTGATTCTGTCATGTCACTTTGTGGCAAGAGATACTAGAAAGGCATCTTCTGTAGCCAATACATTTGTGACTTTTTAAGTAGATCTTTTGACATGTGTCAGTGTGTGCCAAAGATGAAAGCATAGTGGGTGACGAAAGTGGAGAGATTTGAGCCACAAGCAGACAACTGATACCCAAAGAAATCAAGGCCCTGAAGCCTGATTGGAAGTTTGATGAGGGACAGAGAATTTCGAAGCAATCTTGAGAGTGCACATGAATTTGAAAGCCCTTGCAAAAATAAGCTGTTACTTAATAAATTATTTGCACTCTAATAGTCTGAACTCGGTGCGAACAGTTTCATCTACAATCCAGATTCACTTGGGTCAGGTGAGTGGTGTGAATACCACTGCATTAGTCTTACTGTGTTTTTATCTAACAATTTGCTTTAGAAAGTATAAATAAACATTATTATCAACCTAAACATCAAAGAAAGCGCAATAACTTGCTGTCTGCAGATGTTTTGGTGTGCTTTTGTTTCTGGACTGACAGCAAAAGTTGAGATTTTTCACACAATTATTTAGATGCTTAAGCGAATATCTTAATGCAGAGGGAGGATTCCCAGGCTGCAGCCATAGTGAAGATGAGGTGGTGTCAGGGAGGGATGACTGAGCACACTGGTGCACCTCAGGGAAACAAGCTGGTAAATAGGTAGGCTGACACGCCTCTCTGTCTCCCTTGACAGCTTGAATTGTGAGGATCCTTAAAGTGCAGTAATTTCATTCTGTTAAACCCTGATGGGAGGGGTCTGTGTCCAAGTCCTTGATTTCCACAACTCATCAGCAATGACTCTGAACTCATTGTCCATGTGTCTTTCCCCATTCCTTTTTTTTCATTGTAAATCTCTGGAAAATCTGCAGGAATTGTCACACGCAGCAGAACAACTTCTCACCATTGCTCCTTAGTCAACTCCAGACCCAATATTAATGTTTGCCTGATGTTTTGTAGTAATGCTGGCCATGAGACAAGGTATTTCAGACAGGGCATGGACCCAGTGTTTCTTTCCAAGGATCCATATGGGATTCTAAAACCCATTTACCTTTTCTTTGTGGACACACTGTTATTTTCCCCTTGATATCAAATACACAGTACTTTGAAATCCATTTGAAATCATAAAATATGGAACCAGGAGAACTCCTCTTATCTGGTATATAACTATAGTGCACATAGTTGTAACTTTTTTCATGTGTTATTAAGGATAAAGAGTGAGTAGCAAATTCACGGTTCATCCAGGAGATGTCTCCCTCTTCCTAAAATATGCCAAACCCGTTTGTGTTTCCAGGGATCTATCTTGCATCACAGATGCTGGCTTCTCCAGCCTGCAGTTATGCAAAAGGCAGTGCACAGCCTGACTGCTGTGTATGCTGTGCTCTGTTGTGGGGTTTGGCTGCTCTTTCCAGTGCAAACGCCTCATTTTTAGGTCAATGTTTTTGAAAACCATGGGAGCTGAACAAACATTTGTGCTGCAGTCTTGTTTTTTCTCAGGCACTTTAAGCTTACACGAAAGGCTAACTTGCTTCATTTCTACAACCAAGCAATTTATTGTACAGTTCTGTCACCAAACACACAGGGATGTCAGTGGAGTTTAGGGATGCATGCAGCTCATGGGAGCCTGAATGTGTGCCATTATTCTGCCAACAACATAAAGAATATAGTACAAACAGTAAATGTTTCAATATTCTTGTTGAAATGCTTTACAAGGAATATAATCCACATACATTTATTTTTAACTATTTTCAGTTCTATTGCACAGAACATGTAGAATAACAGATACTTTTATGTATAGGACAGTCAATAAATATTAGTTTTGATAATGACACAATGAAAGAATTGACACATATAAATTCCTTTGTTTTTAGCAATACAGAGGTCAGTCAAAATATTTGCAGTCGTAAGTCCTTTGGATCTACTGGTTTTTATTCTCATCACTGTAGCGACTTTACCTTGTGCTTTATGACAGCAGATGAACCAAACTTCTTTTGTGAGAAAACAGACACAGAAATCTCTTTTTATCTAAGCAGAAAGAACTGGCAGCCTGGTCAGAAAAATTATTTTATTAACAGATAATTTTTCATAAGTTTCACTGACTTACTGATGATCTTCACTGTGAATTAAAGGAATTATGACAGCAATTTTTTTCTCATGGTAGAAATAATGAAATATATGCGAAATTTTAGTCTGATGAATAAGTCATGGGCCTTTAAGATGCTTTAGAAGAAAAATAATTGGATTTATCTGAGTGTTTGCTGACTACTGTCATTGCACACTGAAATACTGGCCCGCGCAGTGGTCCCAGGTGAATCTGTGTACTTGGAGATTGGCTGTCTGGTCAGCTTTGTGAAGACCAAGAAAGAGGAAGGAAATGGGGATGCCTTAGGGGAGTTACTCTGCTTCTGGAAAGAAAAAAACAGCTGAGCATACACATTTCCCCTAACATTCCTCAAGAAATGAAAAGGGGCAGCAAGATGACAAGCAAAAACAATGAGGACAAAGAAGCACAGTTGGTCTTTGTCAAAAAAAAATCAGTCTATTCACACTTCACTATGGATTTAGTTTGGAGGAACTTCTAGGTGTCATTTGATGTCCCTGGAGGCAGGAGCTGTCCTGTGGCAAGTCTGAAAGCAATACTTTTGCTGGCAAGGGTGGCAGGGCTCAGGGGGAAAAAAGAAGCAGTTTTACATAGGGTTCCTAAGCTCAAGGCATCAGGCCCAAATGTTGCTCACTAATGTTTGTTCTTCATCACATTATTCCCCTCAGGGACTGAGAGGTTCCTTAAAGACTTATCAATGTATCTGAGTTAACTAAAAGTTGCGTGTAACTTTCAGAGGTTGGCTTTCAGGCTCTTAACATGCTAAAGTAAAGGATACAATTCCCCCCACACTTTTAAGGAACTGTCTTTAATTCTAACAGCAGAAATATTCTACTGTGCCTTTAAAACGGCATCAAGCAGCAAAAATACTACGTGATAATTATGGAGACCTGTTGAATATTGTGTTTCTTGGACACCGTGAATAAGAGCAGAGTGTCCTGTGTGCTATGGAAATGTTCCTATTACTCAGCTGGCTGACATGGAAGCTCTCATTTGTTGGTGTTTTTGTTTTTGTGTTCTGCTTTGCAGCTGCATTCCCCCCAGGAAGACATGTGGGTGCTTCTGCTGACTCAGTCCTAGCCAGAGTCCCCTGAATGCACTGGGGCCACCTGATTCTTGGAGAGCCTGGAAGTAATTTTCAGCCTACTATGTTTCATTTTGAAGTGTAGTCAAAAGGCACAGCCAGATGGAGTGGTCTATTGTTCTGCAGAAAAGAAAATCTCAAAATGGAACTTTTAATTAAAAAAAAAAAAAACGAGAGAGAGAGAGAGTGAGAAAACTAGGAAAGGAGGGGAGAAAATTAGCTTCATAAGATCCCTAGAAAAGCAAAAAATGTATCTCAAATGCCAGAGTGATGTGAGTTGCTGGAAGGACTGGATTAAAGGTTTGAACTTTTGTGTGCAGTTTTGGGGGTCAAAGAAATATTTCTGCATGCCACTCCCCCTGTCAGCCTGAGCCCACCCGCCTTTCTACAGGGAGCGCCTTGAAAACTCCACACTGTCCTTTCCTAAACTGCCCTCCCTCTCCTCTGTGGTGTGTGACACTACACTCAAGCCACAGTCTTGAAGCTTCTACCCTTAGTATGTTTATCAATGTTTTGGATTTGATGGCCAGGACACTCCACAAGGATCAGTAAGGACAGTAGGGTCCAGGCTGTTTTGAATTAATCCTTCTTTGAATTCTTGTCTGCCTTCACCAAAACCTAGATTTAAAACCATTACACATGTGGTGTAATTGCACATTACACCAGCAGCCTTGTTATGTTGTAGCAGGTGTTTGTCCTCCTTGCTGTTAAAATACATCCATTCTGTTTGAAAACTTGTCTCTATGTGGTTTCTAACCTGCCACAAAGAGATGTTTTAATTCTTGGTTCAGAGCTGAAGAAAAGAGTAAACTGAAAAGGTAGTCACTTTTCCTACATCCATGTCAACTCTCCTGTTTGGAATTACCAGTTTCATTTAGCCTTGTTGAGGAAAAGAGCTCTTTAGAGATGGGGAAGAACCTGCACCTGGAGGCATGCTGTGACCCCTGAGTGACATGGCCCAGTGCAATGTCACACATAAATGCCCCAGACAACTCTGAATTACCTACCTGCCTACTGACCAGGAGCAATATCATTCTACTAACACGGTGCTGCTTCACCTAAGCCTCCTGCCCATAGAATTTTCTCTAGGCAAGCCTATCTTACAGCCCTGGCTGGGCCACCAGGGGCAGCTGGGCAGGAAGCTGTGTGAGAGGGTTCCTGGGGTGCTGCACACACGACAGAGTGCAGAGGGTGGGTGTTGCCTTGCAGTTTGCCAGAAGGAGCAGTCGGGGAAACATCTGGAAAGCAGGAGGACCTGAGGAGCAATAGGTCTGTTCTAGGACACAGACACTGCTCACACTGCTTACATTGACAGCATTCAGGCAGTCTCCAAAATGGACATCTTTTCAGCACTGCAAAGCCTGCCTGAGTGAATTGGAGGGGGCGGGGTGGGACTTAATTTCTTTTTCTTTTGTGTAACTGAATTTTGAACTCATTGTAAATCTATATTTACTAAAGCCTGTCTTCTAAAAGAATAATTTATCTGTATTAAACTTCCTCCAGTGCTTAGCCAACAGGTCTAATTTGGCTACATATATTTGCAGACACTCTTAATGTTTATTTTACAGAGCTATATGTTTACAGATCTTATTTTACTGTCTAATAGCACTGGATCTTATCCATCTCTCTCGTCATCTCATTTTTACCTTGAAAACTTACTGTATGAATTCCAAATTCCTAATTTCATCCTGATGTAGTCATTGCAATGATTCTGCTTGGAGAACAAGGGGAGAGTGAATAAAATTTCAGTATGACTCCTGAATGTTTGTAGTAGTGACTTCTGTAGTTTTTCCTCACATTTTTATCAAGCCTCTGCATACTTCTTATACTGTGTAGAAACCTAGACACATGATCAAGTTACCAGGTCTAAATAAGTTACCACAGATCAGCTGAGAAGTCATAATTCTTGAATATGTAGCACAAATTACTATGAAGTTATGTGATTTAGATAAAAGCTTTTATCAAATTATTTTGTATACAAGAAGGCTGGACATACACATCTAAGTGGTTTCCATTAGTGTCATTTGCAATGACCTCTAAATCACTGCAAATGGGCAACAAACCAGAGCTTCATCTTTGTGTAAAATGTAGGACTATCTCGGTTTCTGCACTGGACCCAGGAAAGTGAGTCCAGTGAAGTATTTGTTTATAGTCTTTAAACGGCATGAAGGAGCCATTAGACAGAAGGTTTGCTGAAGATCTTTTATGTGCTGTTTTGCAGCTTGATGTGCAGGTACCTTGTTCTGGATGCTCTAATAAAGATGCATTGGTGGGGTTTTCTTTTACATGTTTGCTTAGTCTGCCTAGAGTAGTGGAAACCCTTCAGGAGAAGGGCCCAGAACCTTCTGAGACAAATGGATTGTGAGGAGATAATTTTCTTAGGGACACAGAGAGGATTGTGTGACTCTTATCCAAGCTAAAATAACATCAAAAAAGGATGGGGTGCAGAGCAAAGATGAGTAAAGGTTTTAACATGCAGGGACACAACTAGCAAGAAAGATTGTCTTTCACGTTCTTTATTTAACAAATTATCTAGAACTTCTGGGCCTTACCAATTTAAATTTTGTACTAGCAATACCTCATACTGGAAACTGGGAATGTTTGAATCTTTAGTGAGTTAATCTAACATCTTTTCTTCAGCAACATACATTCATAGTGCAGATATCGCTCTGTGTTCCTTCTGACTTAAATGAGATTGCACTGCTAACAAAGGTACTTTTTGGCACAGGACCTTGACCTGTGTTGGAAAGAAGGTAAGAGTTGATGGAGTGGATGATGAGCTCCTTATAGTTTATTGTTTGGCTCCTGAGAGCTGTTTGTTTTGTACTTCCCATGCAGTGAAGGAATGTGATAGCTGAGAAATGGACTCCAAGGACACACACTCAGGCACGTGTGACTCAGCACTTCCCAGACTGACACTTCTGAACCTTCCCTTGCAAAAAACAGTGGTGGAGCATGAAGGTGTGGAAAGCACCTTTGAAGAGGAGATGCACATCTTTGGCCTGGAGAAACAGGAAGATGAGGACTGTGCATGGGCATCTGGCCACTAGGGCCTGAGTGATGCTTGGAATTGCACCATAAACAGGCTTGCCTGTGCTTCAAGCTCATTACTGTGGTGCCACCCTCTCTTATAACAGCCAGAATGACAACACCAACATTCCAGCCTGAAAGTGACAATCAGTGACAAGAACACATTGTACCCTAATGCACAAAGTGAAAGAGATCCTCATTTCCCTCCTTCTCCCTCTGTATCTGTAATAAAATCTGACTGTAGTAAATAATCATGTGATTTCTGGCTGGAAACTAGTAATGGGGTGAAGGTAGAGCCCACATCAACTCCCTTCCCTACCGTATGCCACTGCTTATCTTGTTGATTTGTATTATCAGAAATACAATTTCTCCCATATTTAGTGTTGACCTTTCCATCAGGCCATTCCTTGTTTGAGGACACCAGTTTTATATCACTGTCAGCTAGCTGATATAAACAGTTAGGCCAATATGAAGCTGTTGTAAAGTCACAGAGGATCACACCATGTGTCTTACGTGTAGAAAAAAATACATTTTCCTTGTTTCTCCAGTAATACAAAATTACTATTTCTTCAGAGCAATAGCTAGTTTCTATGAGCAGCCGTAAACAATTACTAAGCTGCCTGCCTTGATGATTTATAGCTTAGTTATAAAAGGGTGTACTTCTGCCAGACTGCTTGCTAAGCCCAGAGGAAGACCCTGAGTTAATGATGATGACGCTATTTTATCACCTGCTGTGAACTAATTCTAGGAACTAGTCAGATTTTTCTGAGGAAATTGCTTTGCAATGTGAAATCAATAAAGTCAATATTCTTTTCCTTTTTTCTCCTCTGTGTGTGGGAATAAACCAATATGTAAATGTGATTTTGGGAGAAAAGGTGCTTGTTTTCAGGATGAAATTTCTGGTCCAAACCAGAGATGACTGTAACATTAGGACACTAGGACAGAGCATGATCCAGTGAAGATAGGACCCTTGGGGAAAATATGAAAAAAATGGAAAAAAGTTCATATTCTGAATTTGTTGCTAATTTAAATCCAGTGTGAATTCCTTCGTAACCTGCTATTTGGGCAGATATTTATGTTCTTATTAATCACTGTAAAGATCCTGGTTTTATCACATTGCAAAATGTATACCTTTTTATTAAAAGTTTCACTAGTTTTTCCAAGTGGTTAAATTACTTCCTACAGAAATGTAATAAGAAAAATCAAATGACTCCTAGATTTTATTTTGGCTTGGTGTCTCTTAAGAGTTAAAAATTCAATGGTAAACAAACTATGACATATTAGTTGTTGTTCTAAAGCTTCTTTTTAAAGCTATATGTATCAAGCACCCTGGAGTTTTTGTTTGTTTTTGATAGCTGTTTTGTGTGATCATCTGTTATTAATTACAGTATTGTTGGTCAACTGGCTGTTCCAGCAATTAGTGGTATTGTTACAAAAGTATGTACACTCCCTTAGTACGTGGGTGGTGGTGGCGGCAGTTGTGCTGATATCAGTCCTATCTTTTTCATGGGACAGAGCTTAAGGCCTTGTTTGGTTCCTGCTTTTCTACCAGATCCCCGTTCTTCCTACTTTCCTTTTGGAATAGATTGCGACTTTACACTGACATAGGAATGGCTCTTCTGGAGGCATATGGATTTTCTCCGCCTATAATAACTGCACAGTGCTCAGAGTGATGAAATACATATGCTATATAGAGATATCAGGAAAAAATGATGTTATATCTTATTAATTAATAATGTTTTATGTGAATACCCTCTAAAATGTAAGATAACACAGTGGCAAATTAGATGGCTTCCAAAAGAAAAATTAAGCCTGTCATTTTTATATCAGGTGGTAAATAAAGGTTTTGTGAACCTCATTTCAGAAGGAATTCAGCCATTGGTGTGGAATTTCTGTGCTTCTTGTATCATGTTTGTGTACTGTGTTTTCGAATACTTGTGCTTTAAGACTTAACATTAGAGAAACTTGTGGGTTGTTGTGTTTTTGTTTTGTTTTGGTTTTTTTTAATGACACTGGCATTTAAAATTGGTGATTTGTCATACTGTAACATGAAACCAGAACCACTTCTATTGATGAGAGCTGCCAGGACACAAGACATACAGTTATTAACTGTGAAACTGCTACTGTGATACTGCTGCTGTAATTAACAAGGGTGATGGCAAAAACGAATTTCTGGGAAAGCTTTATGTTCTTCAGACTCTGAGGGCTGGTAGGAGCTTAGGAGAGGGATAGATTATTATACAGGGAGCCTTTACTTTGTGGCAGAGATGGGTGAAGTGAACATAATCCTCCCATACACAGACTTCACAGAAGAATTCCCTTTACCCTATTGCTTTAGAGCAAATTCCATGGGAAAACTGGTTCTTACTGCATCAGTTTAGCTAAAATACTGCTTTGGACAATCATTTCCTGTAAAATAGAGTCAATTAATTAATCTGTATCTAACCTGAGTAACAATCCTTAGTGATTCTAATGTTTACAACAAACACCTTTGGTATGTTCCGGCTAAAGCTGCCAAAGAAAGTCAGGATTACTCATTAATTTTTAAACTTGATCAATTATCCTTTGTCAATTATAATAATGCAGTGATGTAAACCAGCATGATGTCAATTAGACTTTGGCCAAGATATTCTCTATTGGATTTTTCATTGAATTTGTGTGATGGAACTGGGTGAAACTTGCTTAGTAGTCCTGTACCTTTTCATTCAGCATGACTACATAAAGCAGAAAAACACCTTCATCAAATATCAGTAAGAACAATAACTATCTTTGTCCAAAACAGAATTAGAGCTAAAAGTTCAGTTGCAGGCTATGTATGTCTTTCTGTGGTTATCAATGTGAATTTAGGGTCAGCAAGTTGATTGGGTGGCACACTTTGTGTACATACAAAAGAATTTAAAATTCCTATGGGTGTATCAAAAGAAAGATATCTGATATTTTTTGCCATGTTCCAGAGATGTCTTGTGGAGTCTGTCTGTGTAAAGTTGAAGGCCAAGGAAAGCAGTGCTTCTGTGAATCACTGGGGCTGTCAGGATGAGACAGGGCACAGCCAGGGAGACTAAGTTGCTACACAGACACCCATTGGCAAAGCATTTGCTAAAGTAGTTGACTGGGATCTTTGCACAGGGTAGCATTCACCAAAAGAGTCAAATCTGTTGAACAGGAAGGCCAGTCCCTGCCTAGATGATGATAAAAGTCTCTGCTGGAAGGGCCCTTGCAAGGGTATCTACAACTTGATAGGGTGAGATTCTCCACTCCTCTTTTGCTCTGCTCATGTGACCATGCTGACCTACAGAGAAATGCAGAATATCCTGTGTTGGAAGGACCCACAAGAATAATTGAAGGCCAAATCCTGGCCCTGAACTGGACAGCCCCAAGAATCACACCACGTGTCTGAGAGCACTGCCCAAACTTTTCTTGAACTCTGTCAGGCTTAGTGCTGTGACCACTTCCCTGGAGAGCCTTTCTGCACCTACGGGAATGGTTTCTATTGACTATTTACAAATATCCGTGTGCACATTTCTTAATTCTATGGCAGGATTTGCCTGGAGGAGTCCCTCAGCCTGGCCAGATTTTCCATCCTGGGTGCTAACACATGGCAGCACATGAGTAGTGCATGTCAAATGGTCTAAAACCAGCAGGGATTGTCTGGTGAATTCTCTGTGACTGTCCAAAATTTCCATCTGGACACCTCCTGAAGAAATCAGGCAAAGACTTTACTGTAAGGCTGGCAGAGAGATCAATCATTGTGTCTCAGTTCAGTCCCTTATGTCACCTCTGCAGAAACTAGTTCTGGGACCATCCAGGGAGCTAATGCCTAAGTGTGCATCCTGACACCAGCTGCAGCACAACTGTCACTACAGGACAAACCTGAAGTTCATCCTTAACTCATAAATTAAATTCAGTAGTTCTTGCCACAAAGTGATAATCAAAAACCCAAGCAATAAACCCAGTTTGATAAATCTGATGATCTTCTCCTGCAGATGTAAAAGGTGGACCATATATATTGTCTGGATTCAAAATGGGGAATGGTGTGACTTCCTTTTGGCAGCTGCCTGGCCAGCTGAAATGTTTCCTGTGCTGAGTGTTCATAGTATAATGGGGTTCTTCATTGATGTGCACTGAAAATAAGGATTACTCTACCAAGTAAAGTGCTTTGCACTTACAGTTCTGATTCTTGTTTGTACTAAAGACCTTTTGTGTGAGTCTTGAAGTATACTGAGCACTTGAAGCAAGTGCTCATTTTGCTGAGGATCTCCTTAGCTGAATAGCTGTGAATTTAAAGAAGGCTCAGTCACCAGAAGAAATCCAAGCTAGCTCAGTGTCTTCAGAGTTCTTATTTTCCCTTGCCTGTAGATCAGGACATGTTCCTGTTCTGGGCAGGAGAAGACAGCTCCCCAGTGTCCTCACTAATGTGTGCTGTGTTGAAAGCAGGAAAAGTAAATGGAGCAGCTGGTACTTTAAATTCATGCCTTCTAAATCACTTCACTGTGGTGATAACAGCACTATCAATATCCTCTTTCAGTTGTCTGCTACATAGTCTTTTTTGTTTTAGTACTCACAGGTCCCTTTTAGTCATAAGATTTCTCCAGCTGAAAGCACCACTCTCCAAGTATTTCAAGTGAAAAGGGAAATTTCTATTTTTATTTTAAGATTATGTTTCCGCTGTTGACATGGAATATATGTGGTAATGGAAGTGTTAAAGGGGATGTTTCCATCTCTGAAGTGATTCTGGACAGAAGAAAGAATTGTTATCATCACGTGCTGAAGGATGGTGTCTTAGTTCAGGTCGTGCAGAACATTTTGGGTACAGTGTTGGCTTTTTTGTAGCTTTGGACCATTTATACCCATGTGGACTAGTGCTGTAAAATGCATTTTTCTAAAGCATAGCTTTGACCCCTCCTGTCCTCTCTGCTGCAACTTCTGTCACATCAAATGTTTTTTTTTCCTTTTTCTCAGTTTTCTTGGCCTAATCTCCATCACTTACCTGATTTTCAGTGCTGAGAAGGCGTCCTCTTTTTCTGATCAGCCCAGTTTGGCTCATATTCTTGCACTGTCACGTCACAGTCACTGGTCTATCCATCTCCATCTAATCCTTGTCCTCTATTTAGCTCATTAGAAGCTCTCCAGGGAGAAGCTCTTGTTCTCTGTCGGCAGTTAATGCAGTTATGTACTGGATTCCACTGGGGATCCCAGGCTCTTCAAAAATACAAATTAATAAAATATGAATTAATAAATACAGTCTTGTGCAGAAGGATAGAGAAGGGAGAGGAATTAAAGCAACACCCTGGGGCTTTCCACATTAACTGTTAGTGACGCCTAGAAGGAGCTGATAAGCAGAGAATTGGTGCTGTGGATCTGCTGCATGTGCTGTGTACCAGCTGGGGGGTTGGTTCCAGAGAGCTCCAGCCTGGCCCCACTGTATGGAAGCTCATTAACAGCTGGAGTTCACCTCCTGGTTTTGTTTCATTTGGGGAACACAATGGGTGCTCTGAGACTGCTCTGTGAGGGGAAACACGAGTGGTGTTGGGGGAGCACTGGTGTGTTAACATCAGACATGTCCCCCTGAGCAAAACCAAAGTGCTTGTGTAGGCACACACTCATTGTCAGAGTATCTTTAGCACAGTTTTTTCATGATGACATCAAATTATCAAAATGTATAAATATTGCTCCAAGGTAATATTTTTTTCTGATTGAGATCTGAGTTATAAATTCATGTTTATCAGTCTAGAGAGATTTGTCAGAAGAGACAAATGATTTCCTTCTGTATACCCCACTGACAGGGGGTAGCTTTGCAGAGTCCAGTGAATGGAGCATTATGGAAAAACTAATAGAACAACACTGGAGTCAGAGGTTTAGTTTAAACCTACAGCAGAAGACATTAAAGTGTGCCAACCAAGAACACCTTGAAGGCAACAGATTTCAAAGATTTGCCTAGTCTTCTTGAAACATAGGGTATTTTGTAGCAATCTGGAACTACAACACGTAATTCTCTCAAAATTTCACCACAGTTTTCACCTAGCTGAAATCTGACACTTACATAGCCAGCCATGAATGGTAATGAAACTGGGGAGAAGAGAAAGGGAAAAAAAGAGATATCTATATAGGTGTCATCAAGAACTGTTACGTATTTATGTTGCTATTTGACTCATGCTGACATATGGATTCATAGCTATTCACATTGCCATTTACTTTTTTGTTTTGGTAATGGAAGGAAAATGATACATTTGCCTTGGTACTATCAGACTAGTAAATTGATAGGACAAAATGGAGTGAGGAAAGAAACAGAAACATTACTTTCCAATGCCTGTAATGCTGTAGTGAGCTGCAGATCTGGTTTATATAGACTATATCCATATAGTCTTAAACTTGGTTTTAAATGAAAAATTTTAAAATCCCTTACTTTTCAGTATACTGCTCTCATTTCTTTTGTTGTTTTTTTTCCAATTGACATGATTTCTTTGTTCTTTTAAGTTTAATAAAGTCTGCAAAGTAACTTAAGCTTTAAATATCTGTTTTATATCTTTCTTCTTCTAGTTAAAACATCAATTTCCATTTCTTACAAACACTAATTGCACAGAAGGTTGTGGGGCTACACATGTGCCTCTGTGTGTGTATGTAATATCTCACTTCCTCTTTTCAAAGCATTGTCCAAACACCAGCTAATTGATTTGACATGCTAAAAGAGAAACCCAGTGCAACCAAGGCATTTTGGTATGAAAGACATTTCCAGTCATCTCCATTCAATAACTGCAACCACAACTTCAAAGATGATACAGATGCAAATTGAAATGTGTGATCTTTTTCTATCTGGATTTGATTTCTTTCCCCTTTTGCTCTGAAATACTCATCCTCCCCTTCCTGCTGGGATCAATGATGGCTGGGGCTGCTATGTACAATGTAGCTGTACAAGCCCAGAGTACTGAATTTTACTCCAGGGATATAATTCCAATTCCCTCTTCCTCTCCTTCAATGAGACTGGCCCAAATTTCAAGTTTATCTGTGAGTTATGTACAAAATGCAGGTCTGAATGAAATCTCTTAGGAGGATGATGGTGAATCATGATCCTTGTCTCCTAATAGGCTCCATTCTGAGATCATCTTTCTCTTTTCTCTTTCCAAATTTCATTTTTCCATATGGGAATACAATAAATTGCTGTTGACTAGTGAATGCCCCTACAACTTTTGCAGAGCATAAATCACACCTTGAAATTCCAAAGTGTATCCCATCAGTGAAAGATAGTGAGCCCCAAGTTTGTACAGATGGAAGTTTTTTACTACCTTAGATAATCTAAACATTTTTACAGCTATGGGAAGTCCACTAGAAAGATGAAATTACTGCCAATTTAACCCAAAAGGCTCTCAGATGCCATTGAAAAGTCAGAGGATGCTTGTGACCCTGTCTTCTCATATATGTATAAGCATGTATCATGCTAGAGAGTTTCACCAATGTTTTCTCCTGTGCTGGTGAACCACAATGTTATGGCAGCTAACCATCACCTGCACAGGAGCTGACCCTGGAGCAGCTGTGAGCATGGTTTTGTCTGTTTGCCTCATCCATTTTCTGTCCATGTAGCTGACTCAGGAGCAGGGAGCAGACTGCTCTGAGGGTGACTGTGCATGGCAGTGTGAGACACCACAGCTCTGCCTCAGTGCATGACCCCAGGGTAGAAGGTGCTCTTCAGCACATGGATGCTGCACAAGGGGTAAGAGCACAGTGTGGGGGATAGAGTGAATCTAGTCTTTGCAAGGAGAGGTGAGATGTAACCAAATTATGAAAGAAAAGAACTCATAAATGTGCTCACAATTTCTGATGCTCCCCCAGAGCTCTCAGGACTAGAGAACATAAGCTTCCTCAGTGCAGATTTTCTGGTAGTTCTTTCTTCCTGTTACATCCAATTTTAAAAAAAGTCCTTAAAACGTAACTTATTTGCATATTTTTTCTGGTGCTTATAAGTCACAACACATCAAATTTTAGCATCTCATTTTGAAATTTGAAATCCATTTGAACCTCTGCAAGCAAAGGTGCAAAGGCTCTGTGGGATGAAACAGCACTGTTGTGCCTGAGCAGAACTGCCCAGCTGACTTGGTTGCCTCAGCTATTTTGAGAGGCTGGAGTGTGTCCAGAGAAGGGCAACAAGGCTGGTGAAGAGTCTGGTGCACAAGTCTGATGAGGAGTGTCTGAGGGAGCTGGGGGTGTTTAGCCTGGAGAAGAGGAGGCTCAGGGGAGACCTTATCCTTCTCTAGAGCTCCCTGAAAGGAGGCTGTAGCCAGGTGGGGTTGATCTCTTCTCCCAAGTACAAGTGACAGGACAAGAGGAAATGTCCTCAGGTTGCACCAGGGGAGGTTTAGATTGGATATTAGGGAAATTTTCTTCACTGAAAGGCATTGTCAAGCACTGGAACAGGCTGCACAGGCAAGTAGTAGAATCACAGCCCTGGAGGTGTTTAAAAAGCATGCAGATGTGGCACTTGTGGACATGGTTTAGTGGTGGATTTGGCAGTGCTGGGTTAACAGTTCTACTTTATGAGGAACAGGGCCTTTTCCAACTTAAATGATTCTATGTTCTGTAAGAACACTGAGGTCATAGTCAAGTTTTTCCAGTAAGACATCTTTGTACCATTGCCTTTCAATGGCTGCAACCAGATGAGCAGAAAAGTCACGAATTCCATGATTCTGTCATTTTTCCATAGATGCATGTTATTTTTTTATTGCTTCACTTTTTCAATCAGATTAAGTTCTCAGTAGGAAACAGCCATTGAATAACACAGGGGTTATTTTCTGTAGACCCTAAATCCTAAAAAACCAAACCGAAACAAAACAAAATCCCCCAAAAAACAACAGAAACTATAAATTTGCTTTTAATTCCAAGGCATAGGTTAACTTTGTCATCTTTGATGGTCAGAGTCACCTTGGGCTCTCCTGGAATAGTTGCAGATGTCACAACCACACCACCCTCAAGCCTCACTGAGCTCTGCAGATTCTTTGGTGTGAGCATTTGGGCTGGAAGAAATCAGTGTCGTTCTGTGGCCCAGGAATTACGAGGGGATAGAAGCAGTCTGAGTACTGTCATGCAAAGCCTAATTTATTTTATTTATATATTGCCCATTTTTTTCATTCTATTTTAAAAACAAAAAGATACCTTGTGTTTTCACCAGTATAATAGCACTAAGAGACTAAAGGAAAGAGGACCTTACTTCTGTCTGCTCAGATAGGTACAAAGTTGCAAAGGGTGAAATTAATCCCCTTGATAAAACAAATATCTGAATTGTATTTGAGGGTGGAAGGGCTGTGAGTTCATAACCACCACCTCACCCACTCACAATTGCACTAATGATAGTTATGGCATTTAAAATTTTGGCAAACTGCATCACATGGCCTGTTTAAAAGCCAGCTTCACACTGTCCAGAGAGCCCTGTCAGGGCACTTGATGAAAATCGAGTAACAATAACTTCAATGAGGTTGCACAAAACAAAAGCTTTCAGGCATTGGTGGCAAATTCCTATTTTTCTTTCTTCCCTATTGTTTTAAATTGAGTTAGTCTACATTTAATTTTGTTTAAATGTTTAAAGACATTAAAGAGCTCCTTACCCAAGCCCTTTGGCTGATTGACCAGTTAGTACTGTGACAAAAATTGTTTTCCAAAAGGAAACTGGGTTGATGCATGAATATATAGTGGAATAGTATCCAGCACTGCATATGGCAGGCTATTTCACGTTAAGTAAGTTCATCACTTTTAATAGGTTTTTGGGGTACAATTAGCAATGAAATCTATTTCTGACGTTTCCATGTATTCCAAAACTATTTTGAAATCAAAAAACTTGGGAGAAACTTTGTGAGAAGCAAAATAAAATTCCTTAAGCTGGCATTGCTGCTGAATCCATTCAGAAATAATATCTTGTCAGGAGTCTTTTTAAATTATTCTGAGGATTTACTGAAAATGTTGTCAAGCTATAGGTATCAGACATGAATCTTCAATTTGTTTTGAACATCACTGATGGGTGTCATATTCTTTTTTATTTGCATTCAGTATTTTGGGATAAATATTATACATTCATTCTCATCAAGGTTAGGTAAACCTCCTAGTAATAAAAGCCCTGAAAGGTGAAAATCATAGCATAAAAATGCAGCAGAAGAGAGGCAACAGACTTCTCTTTGCTTCTCTCTGCTTGTGGTAGAAGTGTCTTTGCCATAGCTAAAAGTGCTATTCAATTGTAATAGGTCTAGGGAAACAAAACCATTTTTTCTCCTTGGAGGTTTTTGGATTTTCCAAACCCAAAATATGCTATGTGAAGAACTACATTTCCACACTGAGGTTCCCCTAAGGATCTGACTTCTGCCAGCTTCTTTTCTGGTCTCATCAGTGCCTGAATTTCTGGTCGTCTCCATCATCTGGGGCTTGGGGCTTTCACGGATTCCTGGACCTCCTGCCAGGTTGCAACAATGGGCCAGAGAAGTGTCAGACCCCAGGCAACTACAGTTTAAAGTTGGTGTTGCGCTGCTTGGTTTCACCACTGCCTATCTCTGGTCATCTCTAAATGGCCTGTATAGGATCTTGCAAAGACATTAATAGTTTTTCTCTGCTAAAAACAAAGAGAAATTAAGTACCTGAAAAGAAAATAAAATAATATTCAACTAGAAGAAAATATTTTCCTTCCCCTTTGCATACAATCTTTTAAATGAGTTTTTGTTTAAAAATCACACCTAGCCACATGTCTCCATTGTACAAAAAGAAGACCTAGCTATCTGTTAAAATTTTCTTTCACAGTCCTTTCCTGTGCTAAAAAAAAATCCTTTGCTAAGGAAAAGGAGAGCACCCTTAATTTTGCTCTTAGGACATATAGGAAGAAAACAAAGCAGTGGAAGTAAAATATCATTACGGGGGAGTGATGAAAGTCTTCCTCTTATCAATGTTTTCATTGATTTGCAACAGATACACTTCCTAATTTTCTTGCAAATTCTTCCTCTGGAAATGAGTGTTTGTGTGCCATATTCCACAGCAGGAGTTGCTCAGTGTGTGCCTTCCAGTTTGGGTCAGGAGTACAGGTTCCAGGGTTATCTCCAGCTCTCCCCAGCAAACCAAGCCCTGCTTCCCATCACAGAGTGGCCTCAGGGAGTGAGGTGATGGAGGGGACACCTGGTGAGCTTCAGATATTGCAGGCAGCCTGGAGCTCACTGGATTGAAAATCCATTTAGTATATTCAGCACTCATGTCCTCATTTTCAGCTACTCATCACTCTTACAAATATCCTCAGACCCTTCCAGAGCCACCTGTGAAACGTGATGTTTTGGTGTCTGTAAGGAATTGCCCATTGTAGATTATTTCTGAATGAAAAGGGCAATCACTCCTTTGAGAGACAAGAGAAAAAATATGGAAAAGCATTTGTTTTCCATGCTTGTAGTCCTATAATTCAGTGTGTATTTAAATCTCAAAAGTTGATAACCAACTTTACAGTGCTGTTCCCTGGCTAGCTGGAAAGTACAATGCAGGGATACATCACATTGTTTGATGTGTCTCTTTTTTTTCTGCCCTTCTTGAGGTAAAGATTGGAAGGGATTTGCTCTTGTTTGAACAAGCAGAGCCAGCTGGCAGCCAGGTTGATGTTTACAATGCAGCTATTTTGTGTCCAGAGCATAGATTTTAGCATTGTGCAAAATGATATTGTTGGTCCAGATCCTTCCCCTACATTCTAGATATAAAAGTGGCAGCCTGTGGGACCAGATACCTGTATCAGGTATGTGTTGCTGTAGGAAACACCTGGATGCTGTAGACATACATTAAAATGTTGCTGATGGTTTAAATATGGGAAAAAAACCTGTAGAGAGCAGAGTAATTTTTCCATGTGTGGCATATAAGCAGTATTTTGCAGCCTTGCCAATCATGTTCCAAGGGAGGTGGACAAAATGAAAGCTGAAAAAGAAAACCACAACTTCACAATTGAGCAACTTCACTGTCTCTTATAAAGCTGATCTGGGAGTCTTGTACCCAGTTTCAATTTTTTTGCTCCATGAACAGCTCTATAGAAGAAGACTTTAGAATACCTGCAGCTTAGTGCATGTCCCAAGACTTATTCTGCAACCCTGGACCAGCTCCTGACAAATATCCATTCTTGGATGGATAACCTTACTGTATATCAAAAAATCTGGTGTGATGATATTGGTTATGATCTAGAATGTGGCCCTTTGAGCCACATTACTGAAATTTCCAAAGTACTGAGGAAGCAATTTATGGGCAACCTTGATAAACACTAAGTTCTTTAGGCTGAGATGATAATCCAAGAAAAGACAGCACAGAGAGAAGAAAATATGTTAGTGTAGTTTGATTGTCCATGATCCTGATATAGCAGTTTGAAATATCCTGGTTTAGTTATATTTTTAAGAGTTTTTATCTTCAGTACCAGGTCTTCACCGTAATTAATACTTCTAATAGGAAAATAATCAGAATTTAGCTGATTTGAAGCAATAGATTAAAATTTTCCACCCTTGTGAACTTAGAGGGGCCAGAATACATTGGCTGTGACCTGGCATGGGTCCAGTGCAGCCTCACCCAGCTTTGCTGTAGTGTTACAGTGAGCTGAATGATGCTTTCAGTTTGTTAACTGACTGGAGCAGATCGTGTATCCATCCAAGGAACATGATGTGCAGAAGTTGCAGTTTGGCTCTGGATGAATATCAGGGCTCTGAATCATTGCTGGATCCCATGTACTTGTAAGCCAAGTGGGCCTGGGAAAAGCCAGGTCAGTTTTGCTCAGACCAGGTTTCTAAGGTGTTTTTGGAATGTGACTCTAAAACCCGAAGGCCAGGGATTTGTTCATTATCTCCTGGTTTTTGATCAGCACTGGCTATGTGCCAGAAATATGAGGCAGACTACCAGAATACTACCAGAATAGTTACTGAAACATATTCACTTTCACTAATTTTTTTTTTTAAGTGCTAGAAAAGTTGCAGACCCCTTTCCTAGACTCTGCACACTCTGCTCCAATTCTGATCTCATTCTTCCTGTGAGTCTTTCCTTGGAGAGTATCCTAGGCTTGGCAGGTTTGCTTCTCTTTTTTCCTCCTCCAGGTTGGTCCTCTGGCATGTGGCCTGGTTGCTCTCTTTTATCAGGCAGATTCCCTTATTGAATTTAACTCTGTTTTGCTGATCTTTTCCCAGAACTTTCAAACAGCTGAATTTCAGCCACCAGATAGACCCATCCCAACAAATCACTGTCCTCACAACTGGCCTGGTTTCAAGGTGGCCCTGATAGGACACATGTTGTGAATCCACTATCAGGTGTTCCCCTCCCTTCTCCCCTGTAGGGGAACAGGAAAAATTGTTGTTACTGAGATCAAGCAATTGCCACAGAAAAATGGGGTTCACAGTGCAAGCAGGCAGGCACAATTTCGTGCTGAGTTGCTGAACTCTACCTTATGCTCTGTTGATTGGCAGATGAGTAACAGATAAATATTTATTTCATGTACAGAATAGCAGAACCCTATTCTTTTAAATTTTTAAATCTTAGACATCTTGTCAAAGCATATGACCTGAAGTGTAGAGAATATTGAAGTGGAACAACTAACTCATGGTCCTGAGCATAGCACAGAGCTGTTCCTACTGCATGAAGTTTTTCACAACACAAAAAAAGAATTTTCTTTTCAGGAAAAGGTAAAGGAATATCTAAATGATGTCCTCATAGCAAAATTTTATCACTTCAAGCAAAATACACTAGTTCAGATTCATGTACACATATGAAGAATCAAAATGAACTTGTTAAAAAATTTAAGTAGGATGTTTTAGAATATGATGCATTAACTGTTGTTTTATTAATTTATCATGTGATCTTGCTCTCTCTTTCAACTGAGTAGAAAAAACTCTTACGGATGCTGGTGATTGTAACTTCATCTGGTAATGAACAAAATGTAATCTTTCAGTGTTCCACACTTCAGCCAGGAATAGCAAAGTTCTAGTGTAATATTCTTTCTATCACCTTCCATAATAGGTGGAGATGTGTTTTGGCACAAGGTGCCTCTAGTTGCTAAATACCTGGCCTTTAGCCCAGAGAAGTAAAATTTCTGGCCCAACATGTTGTCTGTGGCTCAGTCATGAGAATAATTGCTTGAAACTTCTTCTGCCTGTGCTCAGGAGGCTTGGAACTACAAGACAAAGCTTAATTATATCAGGGAATCCCAAATGCTGGAAAATTGACAGAACCATTGAAAATATTCTCTTTTGCTTCGCTAGGCTTTGCATCTTTCATTGGGTAACCATGGTGAAGTCTCACAGCATATCTTGTTGTGTCAGAAAGGGGAGAGCATGCCGGGGGTGCTACTGAGGTCTGTGGTTGTTGGGTGTCCCCAGCAGCCTGGACAGCAAGCACACATGCAGCAAACCTGCCCTGGCACTCAGCTGAGGGGCTAATGGACACAACCCCTCACCCCAGGCATCTCAGTAAAATTAGCCGCTCCAAAAAGCCCCTGTGAGGCTCAGCACAGAGGAATAACCCTTGCTCAGCTATAGTTCTGGCTCAGTCACAGATTGAGGACGCAGATGCCAGGTTGAACATGAGCCACGGCTGCACCATCACTGCAAACAGAGAAAACTTCATGTTGAGGTGCATGATGGGGATCTTGGCTGGCAGATCAAAGGAAGCTACTGTCCTCTTCTGCTGCGTGGGTAGAACAGAGGTGGAACAGCCTACACAGGGAGGTTGTGAAATCTGTGCTAGGAGGGCTTCAATGCTGTGTTAGGCAAACCTCAGCTGATCTCATCAGATTGGTGATACTCCTGCTGCAAGTGGGGTCAGACCATGAACTTCAGATATTTCTTCCAAACAACAGTCCTATGATTATGTGATTACTTCAGATATCATAGCACCGGATAATAAAGCACTGGATAATAAGACCAAACTAAAAACACATTAAAACCCAGAAACAATCAGACCAAATACACAGCAGTACAGAGACAGATAAATCTAATTCTAGAATTTCATTCATACTGCAAACAAATATACCCTCTGGCTGCTGATGAGAAATCTTGAGAAACCCGGATAAAAGAATATAAAACACAAGGCAGAGGAAGAATTTACATGAAACAGGGGGAAGGATTCCAATAAATCAGTCAATTAAGAACATCAGTATCGTTGCAGGAAACATTTCTCTCATGGAAGTCCTCATGTTAGCTTGCACAGCAGCCCTGGAAGTGAAGGTTGAACACCTCCACTCATTTTCATGCCTTCCTGTATAAAACTCAGTATGTTAATTTGGCATTTAATGCATTTGTCTTCACATAAATCTGCATAACAGAGTGAAAAGCTTACTACTTAATGTTTCAACCTCACATCTGTCTGAAATAGGCAGGAAACTTCACTGAATGCAAAGATGCCTGTGAGGTATCTTTCTCAGTAAGATAATGGTGTCAGAAAGCAGATGTTTCTTGCTGAAGCCAGACAGGTATGGTAATCTTTATGCACTTTAAGTCACTTAGGTAGACAACAGCACACTGGCACACCATGCTTGGGAATTGGTCTACAGGATGAAAAGTGGCATGGATAAAATGTTCAAAAATTTTTGAACAGATCCTTAGTCAGATCCTGAAAGAATCTGAGTGAAAATGCAAAGCAAAAAGTCCAAATGACTGCCTAGTCAAGTTTCAAAAACAGCTAAGGAGATTAAGCCCCATTTCCCAATTTTAAATTGCAAGTGCGAGGACAAGAACATCCTTTTCAAAATGCACTAATGCACTGGAATGACCTAGACCCATGAAAGGGGACAGATTTTGGAGAAGCTGTCTCCCAGACACTTCTTGCTCTGCAAAAGTCAGAGTACTGTCTTATAACTGCACAGTTTTAGTTTTAGGGAAAACCATGAAATATGTATTGGGACAGAAGAAGAGCACGAGTGTGACAAGTGGTTCAGAACCTTGTGGCCATCAGGCATGAGGGCAGGGAGCTGTGCTATTGTCGCAGCAAGAAAGGCTGAGCTCAGCCAGTGGAAGAATTTCCTATGCAGCTACTTGGAAAGTTTGTGACTTTTCTGGGGTTAAGGATTCACATTGAACTACTGAGTCAGATGCAGCCTGCGTGGCTGGGGTGGCTGCTGGGCCCTGACAGCGTCACGTATTACAGAAGCTGTTATGCTGTGCTGGGTGGTGCTACAACACTGGGGATTTCTGTGCAGAGTAGGAGAAACTACAGCTCCTTTAGTTTGCTCAGAAATCTTCCCATGTCTCAGCTGAGTGACCTGGCTGCTGGGCTCAAGCAAAAGAAGCAACGTAGAACCTTCCTACTTCACTGCATTGTGTCAGGCCCTGTCTGGCAGTGTGCCCCCAGAAAATGCAGTGCTGTACTGCCAGACATGGGGGATAAGCTTAAACTATAAATTCTGACAAAATTCAGGCATGAATTCAGTGCCTGACTTCTCAGCACCATCAAGAATTAAGCAATTCTGGGTGTGACTGGCAAGAAACAGTTTAGTATCCGGGGAATTTTACTGGGAGAATCATTTGAAATTTTAGGCAACTCCAGAATTCAGGAGTTTTTGAGGAAGGAAAGTGGGAGGCTGAAGATCTAAACGTTGCACAACTATGCCTTAAATAATAGAACACAGAGGTGCTTTTGTGAATATACCTCTTCAGAGACTTGAAAAGTCGTGAGGAGGTCATGAGTTCTTCAGTAAGAAAATATTCCTCTTCTCTGGTCAGATGTGTCCTGCCAAACAACCAAGAAGCTGTCCCAAGGAGGGACCAGGAGTGGAAGGTGGCTAAGGACAGTGTGGGGCCAAGGCAGTGGTGGGATTCCACAATGTCCTGACCCCAGGCAAGCAAGGAGAACAAGGGCCAGCCGAGAGCAAGACAGGGGCAGGTGAGGAAGTGTGCAGGGAGCTTTCCTTTGAGCTGAACCCAGCAGTGCAGCTCCTTGGAGAAATGGCAAAAGCTCCAGACCACCACCCTGATTTTCAAAAACTGGTTCAGCAATGGGGTTGACTTCAGCAAGTTTTTCATAAGCTTGTCTTCCTCACAGTTGACAAAAATATGGATATGGCACAGCTGAGGCTCTGAGTCCACCAGCTGGTGCTCCTTGTGGGTTCTGAACTTAAAAAAAAAATCAGTTATGTTTTGTAAATGCTGAACTATTTGGACAGGTATATCTCTTTTTTTCCCCAAAATGAATGTTTTCAAATGTGCTTTTTCTGGCAGCTTTTCTATATGCTGAACCATTGTGCACAAATGATAGTCTTCTGCTTAGAAGTGAATTAGTGTTCCAGCCAGCATTATACACAAAGAATTAAACTTCTATACTTTCCCTGTCAACTTGCTGTACCTAATTCTGTTATTTTTTAAAAAGGAAGTTTGATTAAAGCCCATTTGTTCACCACAAATCATCTAAAACTGCCAGCCTTAAATAGGTGGTAACTGAGAAATATCACCAAAACAAATTACATCACCTCCTCTGAGTTGTTAACTGAGCTTTGAAATTCTTCCTTCCTCCAAGTGGGGTTCAAGGAAAGTGCATGCCAGTCCATGTTCATTGTGAAGCAAAGTTTGTGTGCTGGATATTACCACCCCAATCCTGTAGGGATACAGGATTTGTGCAGATCTGCACAGAAAAATTGAGCCCATTCTGGATCCTTCAGCACTGAAGGGTGTGATTGCTCAGTGAACAAGTAAAGAGAAGGTTGGTAGTCTGGGAAATGTCTCCAATCTTGCAGAAATTAAGCACAACAGATTATACCAGCTTCTCCAATTGACTCTGAACCTGCAGTTCTCAGAAATTCTTCATCACTGGACTAAATTGAAGTTGCAATGCCAGAGAGACAAACATCACCTTCATTGGTCATGGATAGAAGATGCCCATAGTTTGCTTGTTAATCTGTTTCTTGGAATGAGAAAAATGTGCAAACAGACAAATTTCAAGAGAATCTCTGGTACTTTATGACAGACAGGAACGGTTTGCAGTGTTAAAGCCATTGTTTTTCTGAGCTTCTCAGTAGGAGAAATTCTGAGTCTATCTGATCACCAAATTATGGTAACAATATTCTACATACTGTCTTTGTCTGTGTGCAATTTGGCAGTGGATATCCACTGAACTTTGTTTATATGAAAAGACTCTCATGATAATATAATGCTCCATGTGCATAAACATCATCTGACTGAAACATTAGCCTATATGGGTGCAGTTATGATCTGCTACATATGAGGAGAATATAACACATTTGTTTTGTTTTCTTAAATGTAAACTTCCTAACCATTGTTTATATACGCTATTACTTCGAAGAACAGTTACAATTAAATCTTCAATAGAAAATTACATTCATAATAACATAACACCTGTTAAGCATTTAATACAACAAAAAGCAGTCAAAAGTAACTACGTGAAAGGAAGAATAACTATATAAAATAAACAAAACAAGAAACACCAGAATAGATTTAGGTAAAAGCTATTATGTAGCAGTTTAAGCTGATGGTTTAGCTTTTAGGTGACTTCCGTATCTCAGCTGTGCTCATCCTCTGTGAATTCTGAGACTTTCTTATCTCAAGCAGTATGTCAGGCCTTTCGACTAATTTTCAGTTTTATGATTGCACAAACACTTTAAGAAGTGGGTTTGGACAGTTAAACCAAGAGCAAAGTGTCAAAAGATGCAGAATATTCTTACAATTATAAGTGTCTGCAAGCAGAAGAAATGTCAAAACAAAATAAGTCAAGTTTAGAAAAATACCACTGACATTCAAACATGGCATCATCAAATATTGCTTGGCAAAGAAGTTGAAAAGGGATTGTTGATAATTTTCTGAAAGCATAAGCAAATATAAAGACAAATAGACTTCAAAAGCATTTGAGATTGGATGGCAAAAAAACCATGAAAATTGTTTGCAAGTCTAAAATACATCAGAATTTGGGATTCAGGGAATTCTGTCCCCAGGAAAGACATAGATGTTGAAGAGGTACTAAGAAAAGTAGCAACAGACAGTCAGATACAGAGACCGTTTTCCACACTGGGAGAATTGAAATAGGAAGCAGTTGAAATCTTCAGCTTAGAAAAGTGACAATGGCTGTGGTTTTCATAAAAGTCTTTAAAAATTCTGAATTTTAGTGAGAAGTTGAGTAAGGCAAAATATTCACAGCCTTTGTATTATAATAACTTATTCACTAACTTGGTGATGAACACTTAAATGGTTTTGTATTGAAACCATCACAGTATTTATTAAATGAGAAAAAAAGGAAAAAACCTATACAATTAGTTAAAATGGTTTAGAATTGCATCTTTCTCCAATATCTGAGAAAAATTATTCCAGGTAAATAAAAGGAAGATGACACTAAAATTATATATAAAGCACATTAAAAAAAACACTCCCAAACCCCAGAAACCTCAGGTTTGAAAAAAGGTGTAGAAGAAAGAAGACTTTCTGGTAACTTGGAGGATTCACTCTAGAATCAGGGATAGGACAGCTAGAGAAGATCAAATGAGTATTTAAATTGATCTCATGAAATGCAAACACAGTGCAAAACAATAGTATCCAGGGGACTCCCTCTGTCTGGCTGCTGAAAAGTGTAAAACCAGTAGCACAGCAAGTGCTGATGATTCAACTGATGTACCTGAACAATCTCGGAACCGACGAAACTGAACGATGTATAAAATACCAGAATGTGGTGGGGAAAAAAGCCTGAAAAATTGAGATCAACACTGTAGGAAGCACCCAGGTAAAACAGTAATACAAGTCTGAGTAAAATCTTCATAGTTATCTTCCTTCAGAGATCTAAAAGACAGATTGTGTTTCTATTTGTGGAGCAACCAGATCTGTGGAAAGATAGAGATGCTGCAGAAGATACTCTGTAGCTGTGACTAAGTCTCAGAAGCTGAGAAAAACTTTTAGACTTTGTTATCAGCTTCTGAGAGGGATTAATTTTCTACTGAAACATTTGATGTTTTAATGTAGAAAATTAAAAACCCCATGCAAATATTTTAAATATAGATTTATTTTTACTGATAAAATTTGTTGTCTCTGGTTGTTTGATATCAGTAGGAATTTCCTTATTAAGGCAAACATTCAACAAGAACTGTACACACCTAAATATCCATATCTACTTTTTTTGGAGTGCACTTTTCACTTTTTTTGAGTACTCTGAAGTCCCTTATCTCATAAGTGCTTGAGAGTTAGTTCATTTCCTTCTCTGGAGCTGACCTTGCAAGTCCTCCTTCAAGATGAAGATTTCTGCCAGTGTTTGCAACCCTCTGTTGTCTAATCGGTCAAGTAGGATGTCCTTCAGTGAAGTGTTCCCAGGAAGAATGTCTCTCTCAGACACATTCCTCCTGCCGCACAGCAAACAGGAAAGCTCTCGTGTGTACATGGAAACACGCACAGCCCACGGAGTTAGAAGGGGGGAACATGAATTCCACTGATGTCCCTTTTTGGGTTGGAGACCTGACTGACACAGACTGATGGTAAAAGCACTCACTGCAGCGAGGTGTTGAACCATATCTGGATGGACTCAGCTTCGCTCTCTGGCTGCCTGTCCACTTGCTCTTGCAAGGCTGTCCTGTGTTAGGGGAAAAAGACTAAACAACTGAGACAAAAATCAGTCCCACCAAGAGCACAGGTAAGAGTTCCCATGCCCTGCCATGCTGTGGCAGCTTTGCCATCAGCAGTAGAGCAGTGATGGTCCCCAGCCCATGTGTGTGTATGGCTGACTGACCCAGCTCACTGCTGTGCCCCATGGCTTACGTGTCAGAGTCCACCCTCACCTACAGGGCAGATTAACATGTGGATATATCTTAAACCTGCTCACAGAAACATCACACTCCCTTACATGAGTCAGGTAATAGAATGAAAAGCAGCATGGTGTCTGCTTTCATGCAGTTATTGCCCTCTGGCAGAGCACACCTTGACAGGAACCTCTGCAGCTCCACTGTGTATCTGTGAAGCTGGAAGTGCAGACATGCCCACGGGCAGGGACCTCTTTGGTTCCCCAGGATCCCTCCTTGCAGAGTGCTGCTGGCTGGTGCAGTCTGGGTTCATAGGGAGTGCAGGTGGGAGTGTCCCACATCATCTGCAGAGGTGCCAGAACTGGTTTGGCCCCTTTCCTGTGGCTTTCTTAGTGCTACACTTTCAAAGGTAACCAGCATGGCTTTGCTCCTGCTCTGGTCACAGCAGGAGGTGTAGCTGAGTATTTGTAACTACCTGTGGCACTTTCATTTGCACTTAATTACCTGCTGGCAGACTTCTTTCCATTTGGCATCCATCCTGCTGTATCACTTTGGGATGAACAATGGAAGTTTATTACAGTTGGGACTGGGCAAGGGGGGAAACCAATGACATTAAAGATAGCAGGCTAATTCTATTATCTTTGTTGAGGAAGGACTTTTTATTCCAGCTGACTTATTTTTCCTAAAATAATTTAATATAATTTGAGGGGATAGACCTTTTAGTCCTATTCTAAACAAGGAAAACTCCATTCAAGACAATCCCAGCTTGTGCTGTATCTCAATGAGGTCTTCTGCCTGGAATTCAGGACAAAGGTTGTTTGTCTGAACACATTAATGTTGCATTACTTATCCAAAAAGATTTTGTTTAAATAAATACAAGATTTGAATTTAGAATGGACCACTCCTATGGTCAGTGGCACATGTCAGAGTCAAAATATTATTTCCTTTCAAGCTCTAAACTCTTCTTGATTGTTTGTGGTCACGTGTAGTTTATTTTTTTAAATCAAAGAACATAGTGTATTCTTTTCTGATTTAGGATATTATCAAGTCAAATCTTAATCTCAGTCCAGTTCCTTTAGTGTTTCCCTCTTCCTCCACAGACTTACTTGTTTTAACCATCAATGTTGATGGCAAAAGAGAGAAAAGCCCCTCTGTCAGCATCAATGAGCACTCCAAATTGATATAAACCTCTCAGAGCCAGATACCATGAAACAAGACAGCCACAAGTCCAGCAGGACACTTCCCTCTTGCTCCCACAACCTGCCTCCATCTGAGCTGCTCCCTATGCTCAGTCACGCTCTGTGGCTTTTGTGTTTATTTGAGTCACAAATGTGTTTTGTGTTTTTTTGTTTTTTCACTTTTTCACAAACTCCCTAAAAAACGGCTGTGTGGGGAGTCTGGTGAGCAGGAGGGGAGCTCTCCTGCTGCTCCAAGCACCCACTGGGGAATACCCAAAGGTGATGCATAAGACATCTAGTGAGCGCTTTCCATGTGGGTTCTCATCTTTGCTGATCACTATAATGCCTGTATATAAATAGCAGCTCTCCCTTTTTATATCCTTCTCGTGCCTGATTCACTCCATGATGCAGTGTCAGTGACGTTTGACTCACTGCCATGGTGATGTTTCATAAACATTGGATTGTGACATCTGAATGAATCAGGCTGGAGGAGGAGGAAGGGCAAGCCCTGTGAGAGAGCTGCACCTGAGCCAGGCTTGGCCCCAGTCCACACATGAAAGAAATGAGCACAGGGATGTTGTGACATTCACAAGGAGCAAGAAAAGAGCAAACCCATCAGGAATAATTAAATAGCACTATGTGTGCAGGGCAAGGCTGCTAGGAAAAGCTTTTCTATCAGGGATGTGAGTCAAAGACAGCACTGGGAGGTCTGCTAATAAACACTGAGAGAACACTGAACATGATTTTACTTTCTGTTGTGGAGAAAAAAATGAGATGGACGCTGCAGCAGAACTGAGAGCCAGGTTAACTACAAGTAAAAGCTTATTTCAAGACAGAAACAGAGGGAACCAGAGAAGTCAAAATGAAAAGGAAATGTGAAAGGCTGACCTCCAGGCTGAAAGAATTTTTTTGGTGTTGTGTTGTGGACATGCTTCTGCTGAGAGTCTGATTGCACCAATTTTTAACTATCTAGTTGTAATGGGAAAATCTGGAGTTATGTCTGGATACAGGGTGTGTGGGGGGTCTCTGACCCACAAAACATGGTGCAGCCCATACAACGACCTGCTGGTTACAGGAAGACAAGGGGCAAGGACAAGGATCCAATTCCTCCTTCTTGCTGGATTTGGAGCCCCCTGAATAGTTCATGCTTCTCCCTAGCTGTACATCCTAGCTCACATTTTTTTGTTCAGAACTACTTATGGATAGATGGGGAGACCTCACTTTTAATAAAGGACAAAAAAATGTGTGGTGATAGTGTGCTGACATTCAGTGGTTGGGATATTCAGCTGTGACATAGGAGATCTTTCTTCAGTGACAGCACACTGACTGCTGTTCCCAGAATCACATAATCAGCTAGGTTGGAAAAGACCTGTGAGATCATCGAGTCCAACCTGTAGTCCAACACCACCTTGTCAGCCAGGCTATGGCACTGAGTGCCACATCCAGCCTTTTCTTAAACACCTCCAGGGACAATGACTCCACCACCTCTGAGGGCAGCCAATCCAACACCCAATCACCCTTCCTGTGAAGAACTTCCTAATGACCAACCTAAACCTCCCCTTGTGCAGCTGAAGACTGTCTTCTTGTCCTGTCACTTTTGCCTGGGAGAAAAGACCAATCCTCAGCTGGCTGCAGCCTCCTTTCAGAGAGTTGTAGAGAGTGATAAGGTCTCCCCCGAGTCTCCTTTTCTCCAGGCTAAACAACTGCAGTTCCACCATCCACTCCTCATGGGACTTATGTTCCAGACTCTTCATCAGCCTTTTTGCCCTTCTCTGGACATGCTTTAGATCTCAGCATCCTTCTTGAATGGAGAGGCCCAGAACCGGACACAGTACTCAAGGCACCCCAGCTCCTGTCATGGATAAGCTGTGACTCTTGTTGGGAATATGGATCTTACCTTAGAGCAAAAAGAAATCCTGCTCTTTTTGCCCTCTGACTATGAGATCAGAGTCCAGCTCTCTGCATGTGATAGCTCCATGTAAATAACACTTGGGCTGTGGTCAAAACCCAGGATCTGAGTTTCTCTTTTATTTATGAATGTTTAAATTTTGCAAAGGATCCCTGACTCATAAAGATATGAATACACACTCACTTGTCTACCACCCCAATGATATTCAATCAATTCATCATCATTTATAAGGTATACTTGGTCAAACCAGAAATCCATGCAAAAACAATCCCCAAAATAAATCTATTAGAGTAAACACAGCAGTCAGTCAGGAAACTGCCAGGAGATAAAGAAGGCTTTCATTCAGATCCTCAGGATTTTCAAAAAGGAAGTCCTGTTTCATATATTCCATGTTCCATAATTTCATCTGTTTTCATATGAAGAATAATTTTTAATGTAAATAAATAAATAGGTTTTGAAAATATCATTTATGCATATTTACCTTATTAATGTTTGTTTAGTTGTACAAGAAACTGTTGAACTGTCAATACATTTGTCATCTGGTTTCTTTTTATAGATTTTTGCTAGGACAAGTGCAGCAAGAACAGAATGTATTTCTTCTCCTCTGGAGCTGGTGTTGCATGGCCTGTAGGATTCCATGCAGTTTCCCCACTGCAGTGTAGCACTCTTAAAATCATAGCCATCCTACTGTAGGGTATGGGAAAGTATTTGGCATTACATGTTGTGCTCTAACAGTAATCACAAAATACTACCCCAAGACACCTTCTCCTGCTGAACTATAAGAAGATTTCTTTCCTGGTCTTCCATTATGTTAGGTCTGCTGAGTATCATGCTAGTTTCCTAAAAAAAAATGGCAGCATTTCCTTCAAGACAGTGTTTTTTTCAGTGTAGCCCATGGAAACTGTCTCAGAAACTCACCACCTTAAGGGGTAACATCTGCCTTTTTCTGATCAAAAGCTATGACTTAGTTTTTCTGAACATTAGGAGTCACTACCACTAGCACTGGGAATTGCTATCAGTATCTTTTTATCTCCCATAAAGACATACTAATTTTTTCTTTTAGTTTAAATAAAGCTAAGCATTGTGGCCACCATACGCTCTCCTTCCACGTGAGATTGAAGAATTTTATCATCACTGACACTGCATGAAGGTTCTGACACTTTTTTTTACTCAATTAAGATTGATACAGTCCACAGACATTTATATACTTGCTTCCCTACAGGGACTGCTGAGATTAATTCATCATTGGTAGGGTCATCTGGGCCCAAAGTTGGGAAATGAGTAAATAGACAAACTGGAAACACAGTCCTCAGCAAGAAGTGCTTCACATTATAGGATGTGTCACCATGGCAGTTGATAACAGAAGTAAACACTCACGGGAGTGGATGCAAGAAGAGCAAACAAATGCTTTATCAGCCAGTTTCTTTCCCTGAAAAATCCTTATGGTCACTGTTTTTCTTACTTGTTAACTAAACAATAAATTAATTTTGAATGAGTTTTAGTGTGCATATATAGCCTAAAGTTTGGTGTTATTGGTCTTGTATACAGTGTCCCAGCAGGGGCTGAGGCTCTGGTCCAGACAGATAAGGGCATCTAGACAGGGTCCAGCTCTTGAAAGGTCACTTCCTGTGTCTGTCCTGTGACATTACACGGGGAAAGAAAACTGTGTCATCTTGTAGTCTCTCTGAAAATGATGAAAGCAGCGAAAAGTGGTCCTCAAACATTGTGTAACAGGAAAAAGCTGTCTTGAAGTACTTAAGATAGTCTAATAGACATCATGCAACTTATTTTGAAAGACTTAGAGCACTCCTTCCTGATAAAGCAGAGATTATTCAAGAACACTAATTAGTGTCTTGCTTTCCTAGAATCATCAGGGTTGGAAAAGACCTTCAAGATCATCCAGTCCAACCATCTTCCCAGCACCACCACTGTAACCCCTAAACTACTAAACCACATCACCCAGAACCAGATCCTGATCCAGATCTAGATTCCTCTTAAACACCTCCAGGGATGGTCCCTCCACCATGTCCCTGGGCAGCCTGTTCCAGTGGCTGATCACCCTAAAAGCGAAATTTTTTTTTCTTCTAGTATCTAATCTTCCTGTCCTCTGTCTCAGTTTAAACCCATCCCTTCTTGTTCTCTCACTGCAGGCATGGCAGAATAGACTGGCCCCCACCTCAGTACACCCTCCTTACAAATGGATGAGGTCCCCCCTGAGCCTCCTCTTCTGGAGACTAAACAATCACAGCTCCCTCAGCTGCTCATCATAAGACTTGTTCTCTAGAATCTTCATGAGCCTTGTTGCCCTTTGCTGGACACACCTCAGCATCCCAATGACCTTTTTGAAGTGAGGTGCCCAGAACTGAACACAGCATTGAGGTGCAGCTTCACCAGTGCCAAGGACAGGATCACTGCCCTATTCTTGCTGGCTACACCCTTCTTGATACCAGTGAAGATGCCACTGGCCTTCCTGGCCACCTGGGCACACGCTGGCTCATGTTCTGTCACTGTCAAAAAACACTCTCAAGTCACTTCCTGCCAAAGAATTTTCTAGACACTCTTCCCCCAGCCTGTGTGGGGATGTGCATGGGGTTATTGAAAGCCGAGTGCAGGACCCAGCACTTGGCCTTGTTGAACCTCACACCATTGGCCTTGGGCCACTGATCCAGCTTGTCCAGATTCCTCTGCAGAGTTCTCCTACCGTCCAGCAGATCAACACTCATACTTGGCTTGGCGATGTCAGCAAATCTACTGAGGGTGCCCTCAATCCCCACTTTGCTGTTGTGATCTGAAAATTCAAATTAAAGTTCATACAAAGAGCTAGGATCTTTTATCACCACGTTGGATATAACTCAAAAATATTTTTTTCTATATGTGGGCCCTTCTTCAGATATAAAATACAAGCCAGGTAGAGCATATAAATCTTCTGCATTTGTCTGGTCATGCAGAAGAATAATGTGAACCTTAAAAATTAGAGCTATTAACTCAGAGTTGTTTTTAACCCATAAAACTTTACCTTGAAGAAAATATTCTGCTTTCCTGAGTTAAGTAATCAGGACTATGTATATGCAGCTACTGTTTGAGATTGGAAGATTCAATTTTTGTATTCATCAGGAGAGATGGGAAAAAAAAACAACTTTTGGAAAGACTGTTGTATAGGATAATATGCAGCAATTCAGTTTGGAAGCATTTCACAAACATGGAGAAAGCTTCACTATACCTTGCAGACTGGCTTTTGTGATTTTGATAAATTTGTTATGTGATACAGCTTGAGTCCAGTGCTTTCAGAAGGCCAGTCATCCTGGGGGAAAATGTGGTGATCAGGTTTTCAAATCACCTCTGATTTTTGGTAAGGGAGATGAAGATCCACCCAAGGTTCACCACACCATGCTGTTTCTGATCACCCCCATGCCTGGTACTAACCCCCATCCCTCTGGCTCACCAGCTGAACACCAGCATAATCAATACATTCATGCCAGGTTTGTTATCCCTTTGGAGATTGTCCTGCCCCCAGCTGGAGGCTTGTGCCCTTTTTAGAGCACATCTGGATGACAACAACTGGATAATAACCAGGAAGATTCAGTCTCCAGATTATTTCTGGGTGCCAGCCAAAACTTCAAAAGATATAGGTATTTGGCCAGATTCTCACTTGCATTCACATCCTTTTATTCTGTCGTTATTTCACTTTATACTATCGGGTGATGCAAATGGGAATCAGGCCCTTGGCCATTATAAATCTACAGAATACATCAAAACATGGGGAATGGTAACCAGAGGCCTTGGCAATTAGTGTTGTGAGTCTGTAATCTGTTTCTTTGTTCATACATCACAGTCTGTGATTCTTCAGATCCTGTCCAAACAACACCTCAGACAAGCATTTCTCTTGACATAAGTTTGTATTTCTGATCTAAAATTTATAAGGAGACTGCTGAGTTTCAGTGTGACTCTTTTGCATACACTTTTTAATCTCAATTCTCTTCTTTATACTTCCAAAATATCTAAACCTGGAGTATATCCACATAAGGGATTCCATTTATATATGTTGTGCTTAACTCCCTATTGCTCTCTCTCAAAGTCCTGAATACACAGGTGTGACTGAACACCTGGCATGATTTAAATTCTTGTTTTAATTACCCTAACATTGTGAATATTCAATGTGGCATCTTTCCACTAATTTTTTAATACAATGTCTGTCTTTTCAATACTTTCAAAGACACTTCAGTCCATGCAATAGTACCAGAAATCCTCTTATCTTTGTTGGAAAATGCCATGTGCTTTTCCCAAGTTACAGAAAAATGTCTTTGGGACACAATGATCCAAAGGCATTAAAATACACAGTCACAGAATGGATAAAGTTGGAAGGGACCACAGTGGGTAATCATAATGGTTTGGGTGGGAAGGGGCCTTTAAGACCACCTAGTTCTACCCCCTATGCCATTGGCAGGGACACCTTCCACTAGATCAGGTTGCTCAGAGCCCCATCCAACCTGGCCTTGAACACTTCCAGGGAAGGAACATCCACAGCCTCTCTGGGCAGCCTGTTCCAGTGTCTCACCACGATCATAGTAAAGATTTTCTTTCTAATATCTAATTAAACTCACTCCTTTTCAGTTTAAATCCATCTCCCCTTGTCCTGTCACTACAAACCTTTGTAAAAAGTTTCTTTCCATCTTTCTTGCAAGCTCCCTTCAAGTACTGGAAAGCCACAATTAGGCCATCCAAGTGTCTTCTTTTTTCCAGATGGAACAATCCCAATTCTCTCAACCTTTCCTCATAGGTGCTCCATCCCTCTGATCAACTTGGTGACCCTCCTCTGGATTCACTCCAACAGGGCCAAATCCTTCTTTGCTGGGGATCCTAGAGCTGGACGCAGGACTTCAGATATGCTCTCATCAGAATGAAGTAGAGGGACACATCTATCTTCTGGCCACCAGGTTGGTCAGGCAGGACTTTTCCTTGGTAAAGCTGTTCTGGCTGTCCTGAATCACCTCCCTGCTCTCCATGTGCTTTAGCACAGCTTCTATAAAGATCTGCTCTATGATCTTCCCAGGTACAGAGGTGAAGCTGAAGGGTTGAGAGTGCCCAGGGTCCTCCTTTCTACCATTTTTAAAGATGGTTACAATGTTTCCCCTTTTCCAGTCATATGGGATTTCACCTGACTGCCATGACTTTTTGGATAACATAGAGAGTGGCTTGGCAATTACATCAGCTAATTCCCTCAGGACTCTGGCATGCATCTTGTTGGGTCCCACAGACTTCTGTATGTTCAGGTTCCTCAGGTGGTCACAAAACTTATCTTTTCTTACAGTGGAAAGCACTTTTCTCCCCTAGTCTCCATGCTGTTGTCCATCCACTCAAGAAGTGTGGGAAGAGAGGTTGCCATTGGAGTCTGAGGCAAAAAGTTTGTTGAGTACCTCAGCCTTTTCCTCATGGGTTGTTACCAGTTTTCCAGCATTTTTTTGTCAGAGGGGATACACCTTATTTGACCTTCCTTTTCTGGTTAACAAAGCTGTAGAAGGCCTTCTTTGGCAGCCCTTGCCAAGTTCAGTTCCAGCTTTGCCTTCACCTTCCCCACTGTATCCCTACACAACTGAATTTCATCCCTATACACTTTCCAGGTTACCTATCCATGTTACTGCCAGTGCTTCTTTTCCTTTAGTTTGACCAGCAGTTCCCTATTCAGACATTCCATCTCTTGCCTTTCTTCCTCAATTTCTTGTTGCAGGGGATTGCCAGCTCTTGGATGTAAGACTTTCTTAAAGATCTTCCAGCTTTGTTCCACTCCCTTGTCCCTGAGGGCACTCTCCCAGGGGATCCCATTGACTATGTCCTTTAAGAGCTGGAAGTTTCCTTTCCTAAGGTTCAGTGGCTTAACTTTACTCCTTACCTGACCTGTATCCCTCAGGATGCAAACTCCACGAATGCATGGCCACTTTAGCCCCAGAGATGGAGCAAGAAGGATTTGTCAGTTGACACCCCTTGATCAGGTGGCCTGCAGCAGACACCAACCACTAGATTCCCTTTGCTGCTTTGGTTTCTGATTCTTACCCACAGGCTTTTGACTTTTGGCTGTTCTTCAGAGACAACTCTTCACAGTCAACCCACCTCTTGATGAAGGTGTTCCTTCCCCCCAGTTCTTCTTCTGCCTTTCCTGAACAGCCTGCGGCCACTGATAGCCGCACTTCAGTTATGGTCACAACTCTTGAATATCTCCAGTGAGAGAGACACCTCAGCCTCTCTAGGCAATCTGTTCCAGTGTGTGGTGACTCACACAATGGAGAAGTTCTTCCAAATGTTCATGTGAAACTTTCTGTGCATCAATTTCTGCCAGTTCCTCTTGTTCTATAGCTCAACACCACCAAGCAGAGCCTGGCTCTGTCCTCTTCATACCCTCCCTTCAAACACTGAAAGACATTGATAAGGTCCTTTTCTGGTTGTCTCTTCTTGAGGCTGAACAGGCCCACCTCCCTCAGCCTATCCTTGTAAAAGAGATGCTCCTGTCCCTTAATAATCTCCATAGCCTCTGCTGGACCTGGTCCAGGAGCTCCATGTCTCTCTTGTAATGAAGAGACCACAAGTGGATGCTGCACTCCAGATGGGGCCTCACCAGGGCAGAGTACAGAGGCAGCCTTGATCTGCTGGCAATGTTCTTCCTGATGCACCCCAGGATACCACTGGCCTTCTTGGCCTTCTTGAGCACAGTGCTGGCCCATGGACATCTTATTGTCCACCGAGACGCCAAGGTTCTTTTCCACAAAGCTGCATTTCCAACACAGTTTAAATGAAAATTGTCTTAGCCTGTTGACCATACATCAGGAAAACAGCTGAAATGTCTTAGCATTGTCTTTCAGTACAATATAACCTTGAATATAATGCTGCTCTTGAGCAGGTCAAAGCACAATCCAGATGGTGTGGGACAGCATACATCCTTCTGGACCTCTCTAACACATTTCTCAGCATGCAGATTTCCCTATGTCAGTAGAGGTTTAGGTCTTGGAAGGCTTCGTAGTTGGTGCTGGGGAATATCTCTGATTACAAACTAACCTGCTATAACTCCTGAGGGCAGGCTGATGTGCTCCCAGGAGGCAGGAACATGTCAGAGATAGGAGAGAGCAGTGATAGGAATTTATATTCACAGCATTCACAGAGCATATGAATGAAGCCCCTGTTGAGGTTTGGGTAGGAACTCCAAACTCCAGGTTAGCAGACTTCAACAGCCTTAGGATCCTGAACTAAACCCCATTGAGATAAATTGTAATCTTTGCTGTATTGTGAGGGGTTTTAAAGCATTTGGTTCACTGCTCTGTGTCAACACTTATCCAGGAGCAACTTTCCTATCTTCTCACAGAAGAAAGGATTTCTTTTTTGCAGCTCCTCTTTGTTGCCAGATGGAAACAAATTGGATTCATGTCTCTCACTAAGGGCTACAGACAAGCCAAGTCATTTGAAAAGGAAAAGCAAAATAACTTGCACCAAAAAAATGTTTTTAATTTAAACAAAGTTTTGAAGTATTGCATAAAGGATCATTAATTGTTGTTCTAGCAATTACATGATATTACACCCGTATGGAGATTATTTGCTGTCATTTCAAGTCTATGGTAGGCTATTTGCTCTGGGCTATTTCCTTTTTTTTTTTTTTTTTTGTTCCCCCCCTTTTTAGAAGAAGTAAATTAAACTACCTCATGAAGAGGAATTTTTCTATTTCCTGTTAATTTTCTTCTTCCTTTTTTCTTTCCTTTTTTTTCTTCCTTTTAGGACAGAGAATTTTAATCATCACGTTTGACCCTGTACATCCTCCCACCTGCTCCCTTACAAAGTTCCTGCCAAAAAAAGTATTTTGTAACTCGAAGTAGTAACTCATCATGAATTAAATCAGAACAGAAGTTATGCTATCTCTGCCTCCCCTGATTTGGACTGTATTTCTCTGTGTATAATTTTTCTTCCAGAGGATGCAGCAGAAGCTGACACTACCCAAGGAAGAGGGGGCTGCTCCAGATTGCAGCTGCAAGGAAGTGCACAATGGTGAAACATGGCAAAATGATGAGACATGGCAAAATGTTATTGAATCTTTCTCTCTGCCCAGGCACAGATAAATATCACACCTTCTATATTCTCTGCTTGTCTCAGGAGCAAAATTCCTAAGATAATTTAGACTGTACAATGCTCTCTGTTACATATGCAGAGCTAATGGCATGGGGGTTTCATGCCGGCCAGCCAAGAAATGCAACTTTCAAAGGTCAGAATCACAGGGGCAGTAACACCTAATGGAAGAAATAGATGGGTTTGCTAGATGTATCTTTAAATTTTGAAGTGTTCTCTAAACCACTTGCATTTATTATTGACCTGCAGGTGTATTCACATAGCCATAAAAGGGTACTTGAGAAAAATGTCAAGTTGAATTTAAATACTTTTAAAATTGAAAATTGACCAAATGGTCCCAAAGCATTTAAGAAATCAGCCAGCTGGGTGCTTTTCTCTTTCTTTCTCCACTTGGTTCAATGCAAGTTAATTTTTCACTGGGAACTTCTCCCTGTAAGACACGTATGCCTGCACACGATAGTTGGGAGCATAAACTGACAGATGTCTCCAGCTACTTATTTATATTTATCCTATCTAAGGAGCTGGATAACTCCCAAGGGCTCTTGTATGTAGCCTTGGAGTGAAGACGCCCAAAATGTTCCTGGCAGCACTCTTTCAAAGGTGACAGCCTTATGAGACCACTTCCTCTTTTAATCTGCCACAAAGCAAGTACTCCAAAGAAGAAGGAATAATTATTTTTAGTTTTATCCAATTCAAATCTTTCTGCACTTCTGCACTGAAGGTCTCTGGGCTCTAATTTACTGGGAAATTTGTCATCTGTTTTATTCATTGTCTAGGTTAAAAATTTATCTCAAGTGCAAAGGTGGTTTTTGTTCCCAAAAAGCTTCCTTGGCTCAAAGAGCTGAGCCATTGTCAAGGTGAAGGTGGGTGTAAGGCACTCATCACAAAACAGCCACACCAGGGCCTAAACCAGAGCATTTTCTGAAGTGGTTGATAGCACAAATAATTCTGCATACCATGTACACATCTGTTTCAAGCTGTCTGAAACACAGTGCTTATCTGAAAGAAGAAGGGAAGGGATAATTTCTTTCCATATGGATTTGTCAAACTGTTCCACATGAATTAAGATTGGTTTGATATCACGCTTGATGGGATAAAACAAGAAATTAATATTCAGCATTTTGCTTTTTTAAGACAGCTCCCCTGTATTTTATACTGCCAAGCAAGCTGTAGAAATTTAGTCTGGGCAAAACCATAGTACGTCTTTAGATAAAAATCTGTGCTCAGAAAATTATTGGCAACAGCTTGCTGTCAATGTGCATCAGTGAGGCTCCAGAATTTTGTCTGTGGTGGATCTGGGACTATTCAGCATATTCACAGACTATTGTACTCTGTTTGGAAGCCATCTACTGAATTTCTAGTTAATGAATAATAATAGCCATATTGTTGCACAGACAGCAGTTAAGCAGCAAACAGCTGCATTGCTGCCTGGGAGGCAGTTCTGCCCTGGGGGATTCTGCTGTGTCCCTGCATGTGCTGCTGTGAGCTTAGAGGACTCTCTGAGGTACAAACTCCCTCCAGGAGAGTGTGGCAGTAACAAACTTCATGAAAATGGGTTACAGATTCACTGATAATGGAATCTTCTCATCCTGCACTCTCTTACTGCTCCCATTTTATTTTTCTCTCCCAAGGAAGCTTTATGCTATTGGCAGGAATGACAGTGATTGCTCAGTAATCCAGTGCCATTCAACTTTGCATCCTGGAAACTTCTGCCCTCCCAAAGACACCCTCCTTTGTCCCTTCAGTCCCATCATGTATTATTCTCTTCCCTCATAATATATGTTTTCTTCTACTTTCTTACTCCTTGTCTTAAATTATATCTAAATTACATAGTTATTTTGGCTTGGTTTTTATTTTTTCCTCCCTTTTTAAAACTTTTTGCTACTATGCATTGCTTTTTGCAGGCTTCTGAAATAGTTGACAAAAAACCTTCTCCCTGTGAGCTTTTCATGCTGGCATAAGGCTGAAAAATCGATGGAGTACCAGTCTGCCTTAAGAGGTGCAGTTTTGTTTCTTCATTATTTGGCAGCAGAAGTTTCAAAGAGATAGGGCTAGACTCTAAATTAAATAGCATTTAATTTTAGGTACCTCAATACATTTAAGGTGAGCAACACACAGTAAAAGCAATTTCAGGGATTTGTACATATGCATGGGAAAGTTTTCAAGACCAGAACTGAGAAGCCTAATTGATTTTGGAAGAATGTTAGGATGGCTAGCATGTAATGTTGAGTTGATCAACTTAATTCAACCTTGCTTGCTCTCCACTGCCTTCTCAGTCCAGCACTGGGGCCTCTTACATACTGGGAGTAAAATGTGAGCAGCAAACTCGTGCCATAAACCATCAGCTGAAATAATCCTATCTTCCAGGAAGGAAAACACTGATATCCCTTCATGTCAGGAAGTAGACCACCTGACTTATTAAGGTAATCTCCACTTAGGTAAGCATGCAGACAACTGGGAAGAGGATTAGGTTTCTTAAATATTAGATGTAGAAATGGCTCCTTCCCCCTTCTTTTGTCCAGCCGACTCATTTTAAGAAACTTACTCCTGTCTTTCTGAAATACTCCATAAATATGAGATTACATTCATATAATCCTAGTAAAGTTGTTCCAACCTTGTATGGATTGCTTAGCTATTTTGGAAAACAGAAGGTGAGGTTTTGTAATTTTGCATTTGTCCTAAAAATTCTGCTTATTTTTTCCTGAATAGTCATCAGGAAGGTGACTGCTAATGTGAAAACCTTACAATATTATACCAAGTCATTGGAGCAGGGGCTAAACTATTTCCATAGCACCTGGTAAATGGGCCAAAAGCAACACTACATGAACTTACTCCCAGATGCGTATTTACTCCTCAGCAAATGAACATTCAAGTGGAATTAAATAGCCTGGGCAGGGGAAAGTCTTACATCAAGTTCTGACAACCATTTACATCAAGGTGTATCAAATTTATTTTTTTCATCAGAGCACATAATTTTGCTTTCCTGACTCCCATATTCTGGTAAGGGCACGAACTGCTGAATACATGGATCATGCATCTGATTTGTCTCCACTCTGAGGCTGGTGAAAGAATTATTATTCTTTCGATGTTCTTCGGGCTTACATATGGAATAAATGCCAAGTAGGTTGTAGGTGTCAACAAAGCATAACCTCATGCATCTCTGGTATATCAGCAAGCACTGAGAGAATATAGACCTCAACAGGGCTCTGCTGGGATGTCTCACATATCAGTATAACCTCCAGGTTCTGACAGTCATCTATGGGTCTTCCATACATAATTTATGCTCTGTATCAAATAAATATTTTTTGGAAAAAATCTGATTCTGAGATCATTAGCACTTATTCACCACTATTTTCCCCAAATTAATTCCTTGGGGTGTATTGAAGTTATAGGACCTGAGACATTTATCATACTTAAATGGAGACAAATAAGAAAAGAAGGCTGGAAACAGTGCAACATTTGCTTTTGTGGGGGTGAGTAGTGTCACTAGCTATTAGTATACTTCAGGGAGATCAGGTTTTGGTCCTGTTACAAACAAACAAAGTGTGTACAGTGTCCATTAAATAATTCTACTTTCTGTCATGGGAGGGGGAGGAGGTGGAAAAGACCCTTTTTCCATCATTGCTTTGTATGATGACAAATACTTTACAATAAAACTTCACAAAGCCAACCACAGTAAGTGATGCCCTCTCAAGGGGTGATCTCTCTGTCCTATTCTTGATTGCTTTGCATTAGAGTTCAACCAATGTTTCATTGCTATAGGATGAAAGCTAGATGTGTCACCCAGAGATGTTTCCTTCCCATGTTGGGAAATGAGGCATAAGCCAGGACGGACAACTCCCACCACATCTCCCAGCCTGGATGCCTTTTCCCTCCTCCTTGTAACCCAAGGAACAAGGGCTGCCCTTGACACTTCAGCTTGCTATTTTTCACTTCTCTGAGCCCAGATTTGCAGCTTTCCTCACTGTGTTTCATTGAAGGAAAAGTGGAATCTAGGGTAGTCGTAAAGCTCATCACAATTTTTATATACATTTCATGGTTTCTTTCACTATAGTCCTCAGTTCAACCTGGAGGAACTTAGATATCCTTGAAACTTCTCCCTTTCCATTAAATTTATTTGAAATTTGCAATGGGTTCAAAATTGAGGAGAGAGATAAGGAGTATTACAATATCAGCCTTTTTCTCTCCAGAAACTGCACTTAGAAAAACATAATTAGTGGAACTAAAAAGAAGTCATCTAATTGGTTTTTTTCCTAGTGCTTGTTCTGTTGCAAACAGATGGCAATTGCTGCATATTGTTTGAAAAGTCTCTTATTTTATGAAGTACATATAATTTATATGGTAAACAAAATTATACGCCAACATATTTCTGTGATATTTTCAATTCTCTTTTTTAAAAATCCAAAAAATAACATGCACTTAAAATTCTTCAATTAAAAAAAAATTAGAACACAGATAAAAAAACCTCAAAGAAACCTTGAAGAACTTTTTTTTATAATTATCTTATGATTTTATAATAACTGGGAAGGCAGGAAATTACTCGAAATAGAGTTTTCTCCCTTCTGTGCCTGACTCCTCCCAGGGTCTGAATCCCTCCTAACATCTCTGGAGCTCACTCATATGAGAAACAGCTGCAGTTTAACTGTGCAAATTCTGCACTCTAGCTGGGAAATGTCTTTTGGTTAACTGCTTGGGGAAAAGGAAAGAGAAAATTCACCACTTTAGCTATTGTTTTTAAAAGGCACTATGGGAGTAGTTTAACTCATGAAAATCCATGGAAGAATGTCAAATTTCATATTGTACTCAATATGGACATGGTAAGAGTCTTCTAAATGTTCAGTATAACAGAGTATTAATGGGTAAATATGAACAGGCTATGCATTGATTAAGACACAGAAGATATGCAGAAGATAGCAATGAAAACTAACTCACAAATTCTATGGTTTCACAGCCTGCCTGTTGAGTGTACGTAACACTTAAATAAAGTAAGAGGCACTCTAAAAATGCTTGACCAGAAAAGGCTTTCTTATCCAGGAAAGACAGTTCCACAACATTGCTCGTAATAAAGCTGGTAACAATTTCAGCAACACAAAGGTAGGGGCTTTAAGGATAGATGTTTAGATAGGATTCATAGAGCTCCCTCAACAGTTTTAAAAGCATATTGTTATAATAATTTGTCTTACGGAAGTTGTCTGAAAGAAGATACTGAAAGACTGAAAGATCCCCCTAAAGTCTTTGATGATCAATATATAACTGCCATCAGTGAGTTCATTTGTTATGACTATACCAATAATAATTTTTGTGGGAGAGTCCTGAAACAGGCAGTTGAAGACTGTGGGAATTGGTCACTCTTCAAAAGCTGTGGAAGCAAAGAAAGGTGGCCAAGATGGTTGGACGTGGTTGTGCCTTGGTGCCCTTTCTAGGGGCATAAGGGTCCAATATTTTTCTTGAATCCAAATGAAATGTACTGCCAATTCCACTGTTTTTATCCTAAATACAAAAATGTCCAGACTGTTGTATTTATTTCCATACTTACAGTTTTAGCAAAACCTGTTTATAATCTACAGCTAGAAATACACCTACAAATTCATGAGCCCTGTAAGTTTTCTCTTTTCCAAAAAGGGTGTTTGTGACTCACAGAATTTGCTAATTTTATATCCTCATCTCTTTTAGATGGCTTTTCTCCTTACTTTCTAGGTTCTTGATTGTGCACCCAGATCTGTGCCCATTTCAAGACTCAGCTAGTCACAGGAAGGAGAGAAACTCCATGTCTATCCCTTAACAAAGCATGACAACATTCCATTCCTGAGAAGTTCAGAAGATCCCTGTGGAAAAGGGTGACACTAATTTTGGGTGGTTTCAGCCACCCAGTTGCTACAGTGTGGTTCGTCCACTGCGTGTGTCATCCAAAGCTGTGTGCATCCTGGCAGGCTGTGGGTGACTGCACTTTGCTGGTGCCCTTGGATCATGGGAAACCAAATTATTAGCAAGTCTGTCACAGTGAACCAGAGTCAGACCCTGTAAACATCTAAAAATATTACTGTGGTTTGTGCCTGCCTTGTTGAGTGTTCAAAGATAATACCAGATACCAGCAGGATGCATTTCTTCTATCCTGAAAACAACTTTTCAGATGGGGGAGGGACACTGGGTATTAACTGCTTGATTAAAAAAGAGATAATTGAATTTTTTTCTCAAGAAATTAAAGGAGAAATGGGAAAGGGAAAATCAACAGACTGACACTTCCCTTGTTTATCAACCCTTGCACAAATATATGCATGGAAAAGGATACATGTCCTAGGGTGACTGTGATGCTTGTATCCCCAGTCGTCTGTTCTGTGTTCGATACCTTTAAGACTGGTTCTGAGAGTGAGCAGGGAAAGAAGAAGCGCGCAGTTTGTTTTGAAAAACAGTGTTCACTCCTTGGGATCTTTTCTCGTCCTTGGGACTGCGCGTTTTCATCGGATGCACGGACAGCAGCCAGGGAGAGAGTCTTCTTCCTTTTGTTAGTCTAGCTAGCTGAGGCAAAGAAGCTTTCCTGGACTGTTTTTTTTTTTTCTTTTCTTTTTTTCTTGGGACTGTTTAAATCTGCCCTGGACTGAAAAAACCCAGAGGAGCACCGGGATCTTGCACCCGTGGCCCACCGGGCCGGGACTCGGCATTTCCCAGCACCGAAGGGACTGGGACTGATAAACTCCTGGCACGGACTCTCAGTTTTGCCATCTCTCTTCGGAGCCGCGAGAGGTTTTATTATTTCATATTATTATTATTATTATTCATTCTTTATGCTTGTGGGCATTTTGTTTGTTAAATTAATAGTTTTTTCCACTTTTATCTGAGGAAGTTCTTTTCACAGACTGACTGGGGAGAGGGGCTGTTTGGATGTGCTTTCCAGAGGAACACCGTTCGGAGGTTTCCTCCCAAATTTGCCCTAAACCAGGACAAAACATTAGAAGAATATAACTAACTGGATCTGCCATAATGAGGGCTCAGGAGGAGAGGCTGCACTTATCAGAAAAATTGGATCAAACATGAAAGTTAGATAGAAGCAAGAGCCTGTTAATCTTTTCCCATTATTGGCACTAATCCCCCAAGTGAAGGACATAAACAGAAAACATCCCAAATTGAAGGGAAGACCAAAAGAATCTTATGTAACTGGTTTTGCTAACTCATGAGTGCTTTGTTGACCTCAGTTACAAAACAGAAGCATATAAAATCTAAAAACTTCATCAGGCAAAAGATACAAAATAAAAAATAAAAGGGAAAGGAAGGACAAAACCAGAAAGGCATAAAACAGACATAAGTAGCAAGGGGTACAAGGAATCATTCTATATGCTCATTGGGAGCAGAGGAAAGAAAAGCAAGGGTAATTCCACTACCCTACAGTGGGAGGTATAGACATGGTCACCACTGAGAGAAGACCCGAAATGGAGAACAGCAAATAATAGCAAATGTTGGAGTCTATAGCAAAGCAGGGGGAGGACAGAAAATTCTAGGCCTGGAGATGATTGGAAATTGTATCCCAATGAAAACATAGAAAAAATCCCAAACCCAAACCATGTAGTCAAGTATAGAACTTATCTTCAAAAGAGAAAAGAAAACAGAAGAAATTGTGGACCATTCAACTGGAGCTGAGAAAAATTCTGGGAAAAAATGATCCAATCATTTGTAAAAAGTTAGAAATATGAAGTAAGAATGATTGACAACTACACAAATTCATTGGGAACTGGAGATTTTAAACACAGTAATTCACTTTTGTTTTCTCAACAAACAGGCCTGGTTGGCTTCAGTAAAGTTTTGACTATTTCAAAGGCCACATAAAAACATGTTCTTTTTGAAACAACTACAGAGTGGATAGCAAGCTGGTTATAAAATGGCACAATAGAAAATACTCCAAATTATTCACTATTAGGATGCAAGGCTGCAATGAAATGGTACCTGCAGGAGTCTGTTCTGTGCCTATTTCTATTTGATATTTTCATTAATGACACAGGTGACAAAACAAAAATTAAACTTAATAAATCTGAAGAGGACATGATGCTTCAATGATCCAAAAAGCTCCAGATAATGGAAAATTGAGGGGTAATTTCCACATGGTATATTTTCATTGCAATGGTCTATTGCCTATAAAAAGCTGATGGGAACAACCCATTAGCTGGTGGCACTTAAGAAAAGGATCTCAAGCTATAGAAGGTCACATACAGTCAAAAATTTTCATGTTATTAAATACTACCTTGAGCTGTACAAAGAACATGAACAGCCTGTCAAACCATGAAGTAATCCTTCTGCTGTACTCAGAACTGGTAAGACCCCAGTTGGAATGTTGTGTTCAGTTTGAAGCTCCTCACCTTCATAATTTGAGTAGTTCAGAGATATTAAAGTTCTAAAAAATATAATTTATCAGAGAAATGGGGAGAATATGCTATTAAGCATGAAGAAAAAAGGATTGAAGAGGAGCAAGGAAAGGAAAGTTCCAAATTCTGAGATACACACTGAGATTACTTGCCAAAAGAGATAGTAGAGTTTCCATCATGCAAGGATCTTAAGTATTCTCAGGCAGATGTGTCAGTAAAGTCAAAGTGATAACTGATGCATTTATTCCAATGAGGAATGAATAAAATGGCCTGTTGGGATTCCTTTCACAAGCAAGCTGCAGGTAAATTTGGAAATTTGCTGATGATGTCCTTTTGTTTTATGGATCTGGAAACTGGCTGAGCATTGAGAACAAGGAAAAAATCATCACCAATTTAGTAATGAGGAAAAATTATCCTGATTTTTTGGATATGTTCATGGCCCACAGTTGTCTGTTGTGTCAAATGGAACTTGTTCAGTAAGCTGGAAAATCACCAATCTGTAACCAGCCTCTACTGCATTGGTGACTGCCAGCAAATCAGAAGTGAACTCATGGAAGAGATAACTTTAGGGTTTGTTACTCAATACTTTAGTCTTTACCGTTCTCCAATTCTTTAGGACTTAAGTGACTTCTCTTCTTTTTCCAAAATTTTTGAGCAATTCTTTTTTAAAATCTTAAATGGAAAACATTGGGTTGCAAAAGTTACCCAGCTAGGTAGCTGTTACTGCTGGAGCAGTAATTCCTTTATGTCTTTTCATGCACTTAAAAATGTAATTTAGAACATGAATACAGAAAGATCCCAGTTACCTTGGCCAAATTATCCTACTTCTATTCCCTCCCTTGTGAGACCTCCTGGCCAGTTCACTCTCATTTGGGAGCCTGGAAATATGGCAGATGAAAGACTCCAAGAGTGCACAGCTCAGAAATCCCACCCCCTTGCCCCAGTGCCTTCCACATTTCTGCAAGGATACACTGTGGGGGTCACTGCAACCTCGTTCAGCCCTTCTGTCTGCAGAAAGCACAACTACAGATTTGTGTTCTTATTTCTAGACTCCCCTGTTGTATTATTTTATGAAAAGGTGTGAATTCAGAGCTAGTTACTTCTTAGGTAAAAAAAGTGAAATTCTGGTTTTACTGAAAGACAAGGCACTTTTTGTCTTGACAGCTAAGGAATCTGAATAAAATAATTTCTTCTAATTTATAATTTTAATGCACTTTTAAATATTGTTTCTACAGAGGGAACAGTTGTTTTTTTTTTATTTCATTTGGTGGGATTATTCAGAACATTACTCTAACATAGCCCAGGGTTTTCACTCAAAATGTGGAAGATGGCTTCTGTCCCAAAGACTTTTCAGTCAAAATGACAGAAATACACAAGTGGGAAAAGAACACGTGCAGGAAAAAAAGAGCTGCTCACAAGTAAGAAAAACAGAGTAGAGATAGATGAGTATCTAGCTGACTGTATCCTGATAATTACTGATAATTATTATAGTCATTAATTTTAATTAATTCTCTAATTGCATTTAACATTCCTAATGTTCTTATTTCATTTTGCCTGACTGGCTGCTAGAATGAGATTTATTGAATTTTCCTATTTAATTCCAGAAATCTTAATTCTCCCTTAGATTTTATCAGACTCAACTTGCCATTTCTATTTCACGTTTTTCCCCTTCCTTTTTTAACAGCTTTTGTTCCTTACATACATAAGGGGATTTTTTTCTGACTAGCTGTGAGGAATTTCCATTATCCTGACTTCCCTACCATAAAAGCGCCCTTAACCCAGGGCAACTTGGAGTAAAATAAAATAGGGAAGGTATTTACAAATTGAAATAGAAACGATATTGCTGTGAACGTTTTGGGAGGAGTGAAAGTGAATGAAGAGAAAACTATGTATCCTACACACCCTAACACTTTGAGTACCTTAGAAGTCTCTTTGCAGCTGAAGAGCATTAAGATATTGTTTGGCTTTCTGTACGTGGAGCTACCTCTCAACTGACTCCTTCATCTTTGCTTTCTTAGAAGATGATGTCACTTTGGAATCATGTTTTTCTTAAAGTATCATGTTTGGGGATCTCTTCACAATCAGAATTTATTTCCTCCTCCTTATTCAGCATTTATTTATTACCAATTCATGTTAACAATGGCCTGAAGTACTGTGTTTCCCACCTTCAGTGTTGGAAATGCAATGTCCTTTTGGCTGAGGATTGCTTCTTTGGCTACAGTTGAAATTGCTTGTCGATTAGTTGTGAGGTCAACCTCCCTTAGGTGGGGCAATTTAAAAATCCCAAGCTAGTATTTTTTTCAGTCAGAGCAAAGTGTAGATTGCATATAAAAGCAGAAATTGCTAATCATGTTTTGTGAAATGATATAATTGAGATGTCAGTATGCAGAATTTTATTGCCTCTTGTTTCAGACCAGCTTTCATCTCAAGAAGACCAGTTTGAGTCAATGAAAATTCAGGCATAATTGCTCTAGCAATTTTGTTCTCTGTCCTATTTCTTTAACTACTACTTTTGATGGCAGAACCTCCTCAAAGAATCCTTCCCCCTCCTTTTTCTCTACACTATTCCACAAATAAATGCCTGTGGCCCTGAGACACATGGTTTCCTCTGTGCTTGGCATGGCTTTACAGGCTGCCTACAGGGTCACATGTATTTGGAAGTTCCCCAGGCAGACAGGAAAATATATCAAAGACTAATTGATAGTAATGGAGCTATCTAGGCAAAATCCCTTCTGACAAGATCCACAAACATCAGTGTGTGTCATGGGGAGTTTTTCCAAAGTATTTGCACCAAGAATTGTGAGCAGAGAGAAGATACAGAAAACCCCCTGTCCATAATTCACCCCCAAAGCCACTGTCATTACTTCAAAGTCTGTTGAATTATGTCTGTGGCTTTTTCAGGCTTTATCAGGAAGATAAAACTAAAATTTTCCATCTGTCAGTGAAGTGCCATTTTTTTAACAATTAATTAAAAAATTATTATATTCCTGGGCAAAAGAAGCAGTCTCTCTTTTGGACAGGCACAGCTTCAAGGGATGGGATGGGATTCACTTTTCACCAGGCTTGCATTCAGCCCAGGAGTTAGTGCACCTTTTCTGGGAGACAGAAGCAGTGAATTCTGAAACCCAAAATAATATATTGCTGAGATGTATTAGTGCCTGAGTGAGATTGCTACCTAGAAAGGCCAGCAAAATCTGTCTTCATGGCAGAAAGGGTTGTCTGTGGCTGTCCTGAATATGTGTTGTGGGCAGAGTGGGAGCTTCACACAAAATGTATTAGAGAAACTCTCCTCTTCAGTCATGAGGTGCAGAAAGGACTCCCTTGCTTTCTAAACTCCTTCTCAGAGAGGAGCCTGGGTGCAGCTGGATTCAGTCTTAGCCTCAGATTTTGTCAATGGTTTATGTCTAAAGGATTACACAGGTGTAATTGAACCTTTATACAATTTTGTCCACAGGACTAAGGATGGCAAACCTAATCTATTTATATAAATAGATTAAATTATTTTAATTGATAACAATAACTATAAAGATTAGGGAAAAAAGAACTTAAACAGAATTATTTGCTACACAATATGCATAGCTATAACTACTAGTACAATGCATTATTTTTGAAGCAATATTGAAGCAATTATATTAAAGCAAGAAAATTGTTAAGGAGAGCTTGATGTTACTCACCCCCATATTGACACCATGGGCAAACACATTTTGCCCAGTCTCCAAGAGTAACCTTGAGGGGTGTCCCACTCAGGGAAGGATCTTCACACCTTGGGTGATATCTTAGAAGTCCTCCCTGTGCAAAAATGGGCCTGACCTTTTGGAGCATAAAGTAATTGATAGTCAGTCATATGCATTTTTTAGATTGTGATTTCAAACTTAATAAGAAAAATTTGTGCTGAAAAAGGTGTTAGGAGGTCTTTAGCTTACATTGTTCACCACTCTTGGCTCTTGGTTCCGTGTCAGGGCCAGCACATCCTTGCTGCTCCCAGCCTCAGTCAGGGAGAGTGTCCTGCAATCCTCGTGGCAGGGTCTGATAGCTTGGTCAAGCTGGTCTCAGCATTCTTCATATCTAAGAAGGGCAGACCCTCCTTGCTCGATCTTACCACTGATCAGCAGACACTCCTTGCTCAGACCATCACTGATAAACTTACAAGACAAATTTCAAGCTGTTGTATCCATGGTTAAGCACAGTTTTCTTACAATATGCTAAATTTCTATATGCAAATATTGAGGCCAAATTTCAGATAAATTTTCCTTTTTGAATTACCTATAAGTGAGGCCTTTGTCCACTATGCTTGTAATGAGGTGTTGGTGTCCAAATCCTCTTCACAACACATTTCATGTCCTTCAGGAGGTAGGTTTTCCTCTGGCTGTGATGATATCCCAAGGTGCTCCACGATAACTCAACATGCTGCAACCATTCTGTCTGTGTCTTCATTACTTACTTGCCGCCTCAGTTTTTCAGACAAAAATTGTTTTAATAAGGTAAGAGCAGGGAATTTGACATGTTGGTTTCAAAGTATTGAAAGGAAAATATTTCAGCTGTTATGGCTAACCAAAATTATGACTAACACTAAATTGCATTTAATGAACTGGCCCTTGATTAATCATTTGAGAAGGAAAAAACCTAACAACATATTTAAGCTACTGTATTCAGTAGCTACATTCATTTCTATTACACTTTATTCTTACATTATTTGAGTGTTGGCTGGTTGACAAGAGAACATTTCTCAGAAAGTACACAAATTTTAACATTTCTTTACATATTATATATATGAGTTTAACCACTCATATTACATGCTTTTGAGATAGCTCTTTAACACAACAGCACAGAAGTGAGGGTCCAAGATATCTGAGCCAAATTAATCTTAGTAATCTGGTTCCAAACCCACCAAAGGTGCTACACAATATCAAGTCAGGAAGTTCAGTGCAGCAGTTGAACCATCAGCCATTTGCAGCGTTACTAATGATCTCTACTAACCTTCAGAAAGAAAAGTAATAACAAGCAAGAAGAGAGTCCCTAAGCTGGAAATACAGGCTTTTAAGCACATACATCTATGCAATGTATTGTATGTTATTGTTATTTATTAGCCCTGTAACCATGACACAGACTTGCCCTATCATGGTTTGTGACAAAATTTGATTTTTTAAAGACATAACATTAAAAAAAAGTTACTTTAGTTTAATTAACAGATGCTTCCTCAAGATGCATCATAATATTATGAGTTCTGTAATAGGGAATTACTGATGCCTTTCAAGGTCATCTGCTTCATGAGGAGAAACAATATGGCAAGTTATATTTAGCTGCCTGTTTCTGAGAGCATCAGCTAAAACCTTAGAAAACCAGAAATAATAATAGAATGATTTACAAACAGCAGAAAACACTATTGTTTGGGAAGTGGCAAATATGACATAATTTTCTGTATATGTTGCAAAATAATGGGAAAAGTACCTATTGTTATCTTTTCTTCAGCCTGGAGATGTATAAATTGCTACTAAGTATTTCTGCTTGATGGGGACAGCTATGTTTTGGAGGACAAAAGATATCCAAGTTTGTAAGACTGGTTTAAAATTATTTTTAACTGATTTTTTTTTCCTTTAATAGTGGAAGAATAACCATCAGGAACAACAATAAGAAAAAAAGGTAAGACTGGCTTTTCCCAAAATTCTACTTAACTGTGGAGTTTTTACAGCTTTTTTCATTGAAAGAAGAAGAATCAAGGAAAGAGGAGAAAAGTGATCTCTGGTCATGATTAAAGGTTGTGTTCTTGGTGCTCCTCCAGGCCTGCTTGGTCCTGACTCAGAGAGATTGATGCTCTCAAAGTTCTGATACGATTGTTGTTCTGTGTCTGCACATTCATGAATTGTGTCTGTTGACTCTTTTGTGGAAATGCCTCTAGGGAATTAGCTTGGGACAATAAAGAAATTTAAGTGACCACTGTTGTTTGCATCCCCTTTTCAAATGAGTCTTTATTGTGGGGTTTTTTTCAGGAAACCATTTGAAAGGGAAAATTTTGTTGAAAACACATGGAGTGCAATTATCACTGGCATGTTTCAGAGCACAGTGCAAGTCACTGCTTCACTCTATGTCAAGACCAGTTAATTGCACAGGATTCCAGAAAAAAAAAATTCAAAATAACCTGCAGTTAGACTCCAAATACAGGAAAAATATCTATCAATGATTACTTGATTAATCTTCCCTGCCCCCATTAGATTTGAGAGACAAAAGGTGATCATTTAGAAAACTTCCTGTTTTCTAGTTTAGTTTTAAGTCTGAATAAGAGATTTCATTCCCTTTAATTGTAGTAATTATATCATGGGCCACTGAATCTACAGGAAGTCTTTGCTAGCAGTAATGGGCTTTTCCAAAGTGATTTCATGCTGATGGAAATAATCATCACTGAGTTGTTTAGTCAAACACAGAGCTGAGCACCAGTACTAGCAGTGTTAGGTTATTTCTGCACCAGCACTCCTGCTGGGATAGAAACTCTCCCAAGAGAAAATGTAAAGACCCAGCAAGTATAGAGTCTTTTACAGACAAGGGGTGGGGGAAAGGAGAGTGATGCTGAACACAGGCAGTAGCTGAAAACAATACTGACAGCTTTTAAATTTGAAAACAGAGGCAGGCAGGGAGTCAAGTGAGTCCATCCAGGCCAAAAGTCAAGGAACCTGGAGGATGGGAGATCTGAGCAGGTTGTAGGGGAAAAAAAATTAAAGTGTAAAGGAAATTCCCTTTTTTGTGGAGATTTCTGAAGCTTGATTTGTGCATGTAGTTCAATTAGGATCTCAGCTGTATTTGGGGCATGTGAGACCCCCTGTGCACAAATGAATCCTGTAGTAATGAACCTCATTATTATGACCCACTAAAACTTTACATAGGAAATGAGGACAAAGACATGGCCTTGTTCAAATATTAGCCAAAAATAACTCCCAGTACATCTTTATTTCCTCATTAGTAATTTTATTTAAAATTGTCCCCTGCATATGATACAACGAACATCAAGAAGAACAAGGAAAATGATGGAGTTTAAAATAACATTTGTAAAGGGCTGTGCATATATATTCTATTATGTTAATCTTTTCCTATAGTCATGTTTCTTTATTGCATATTAAAATAATTATAAAAATGTGTCCTCTGTGAAAGAGATACTCCCATGTGGTAACTTAGACATACTTCCCTTTCCATTATAAATTGATAATTGTAGTTTAAAATTGTAAGTGGTAACCTCTGAATTGATCTAATGTAGTAAATGACTATTTTTACTTAATTATGATCCACTTATGGTTTTCTTCCTTGGATGATGAAACATTTTGGTCATTGACACCAGATTGCCTGAAAGACTTGTCCTGTTTGTGAGGCCTAGAGCATAATTTGCACAGAGTAAGGTGAAACCTCAGACTCCTCTACCTTTTACAGAAGAATATCCTGTTTTATAGTTTATGGACAAATCTTAGGCACAAAAATCCAGATTCATAAAGGGATTTGCACATAATAACCTTAGCACTGCTATATCACTGTTGCTTTGGCAATGGACTTTACAGTCCTGCACCAAAGGCGTAAGTTTTCTTTCCAGATTTTGAAAGTGTTACCCTCTTTTGGCTTATGTATCTTCACACAATTTCCCCCACATCTGCATGTTTAAATTAAAAAACAGCTCAGGTCAAGTATAATTACTGGAAGACCTTGGTTCCTCCGGGGTAGCAGAGGGCAAAACTCAGCTACAATGATTAACTCTTAATGTAAATTTTGGTGACACCCCCAGCCCCAGCTGAGCTGCTGCTGGCAGTTAAAGCTAATTAGCCATTCCTTGGCAGCATGAACACTTGCAGACAATAATGACTTGATTTTTGCACTCTTATGGTGAAAGAACTGTTGCTGTCTCATGAGAACAGGAGCACAGATCTATGTGGCAGCGTGGTAAAACATTGCATAGGATTTCCTGACACCTCATGTGTGCAGAGATGAACTCCTTGGTGGGCAGGATGCAAAGTCTGAAAAATACAGGGATTTGGGAGTCTGGTGAGTTTGTGTAACCTCTTCACCAAGATAATGGAATCTCTGGAAATGTGCCACAGTATAACTTCTACCACAATAAACCTTTCCAAGGAAGGTTTAAGGTCCTAGCTGTTGGAAAGGAATTCTGTGAAATGGTCCTTGCAGTTCAGTTTTACCTCAGCTCCATTATGGGCAGCAAAGCACCTTGGATCTTGTACAGATTTGCTGAACTCAGGTAATAGAAGAAACTGATATTCAAGTACTAAGCATGCTGTTTGCCTGAGCAATTTTTCCCATTGCTTAAAACCCCAGCTTCAGCAGAGCAGTGCTGTCTCTGCTTACAGTATTTTATCATGTCCTCAAACATGTGCCAGGAAGCACTGCTGTTGAAAGGAAAATCTGTCTTTGCCCTCTCTTTCATCATTTGTGGTCACTTACCCATCCAAGGAGAGGTTTCTAAGGGAATCACCAGCAGTTCTTGCCAGAGATTCCAGGCATTCAAGTGATGATTCAGATGACATTTGTGTGATCACACTGAAAAGAGCCAAATCTGTATGGTCAGTGACAACTTTCAGTGCTGGAAGGGAGAATTTTATAGCAGGATGAGTGAGCCAATCCATGGGGATGTGCTCCATGCAGTGACTCAGGATTTTACACTTTGGAAATATTGCACTACCCACATATGCTGCATTGCACTACATGTAGCTTTGGAAGGATGAAAACATTTATCCAGTCTACACTAAAATATTTTGTCATTTAAAGGGTACCACTGACATTTTTTCCACAGTAAAGAAATCTCTGTACCATTTGAAATCTATCTTGTGATCACATACTGCCCAACTGGCCTGATTATTAGGATGCTAGTGTATGAATATATTGGATTATTGAAGAAATAGTTTAGTGCTAGACCTGTTAATGTGGGAAACCATCAGTCATCTCAGAAATCCCACAGAGCACTGGGATTGTGAATACATATTAAAAATCTGTTTGTTTGCGTGGGATTTTTTTGTGGGTTGATTTTTTTTTGTTTGGGTTTGGTTTGGGGTTTTATTGTTCGTTTTGGTGGGGTTTCCGGTTGCTTGCTTGTTTGTTGTTTTTGTTTGGGTTTTTTGGTTGTTTTTTTTTCTTATTTAAGAAAATAAAGAACAAAGTAAAACAGGCTTAGAAGCTAACTGAGGTGTAGGAAAAGCCAGTCTGAGCTTTCAGAGTTATACAGGATAGTTGAGGTGCTAGGACTGCCATGAAAAGTGATAGCACACAGGTAAGCCAGTGTACACTGATTGCACAGAATTATTGATATCACTCATGGGCCCTTATATTTGACAATAATTTACATGAGCTACATATTTGGGACTATGTCTGGGGTAAAGTGCTTGAATTATGCAATCCTGAAATTTCAAATCCTGCAGGGGTTGGAACCCACTCTGCACAAGAGTGATTTATCAGCAGAGATTTATCATTTTGCATATATTCCAGCAAAGAAAAATGGCAGGCACTCTAGAAACACTTATGCTAGGTGAGACAGATGGTTTGTTTATCTCACCTGCATAATCTACTTGAATCTAGTAAAGCTGCCATATTTGCTAAAGGCTCCACTGATTCCCTTCCCTCCTCATCCCCCTTTTCATCCTATGCCCTTGAGGGGAAGATATATTTTCTCCTTAAAACAGCAAGTCTAGGCCTTATACCTGCTACATGAGCAAGAGATAAAGTCCTTTGAGTCCCATATTTTACAGAGTAGTGTAAGGATGGGTGATTTTACATTGGTTATACCAATAAAATACGAACATTTTTTCAGTTTTTACATCTGCACATCATAATCACTTATACAACACTTCTTTTCCTCTAACGGCTCATGAAAATGTAGTTTCGTTATGAGTAACATTATGTTTGTTTTCTGGCTTAGAAACACTAAACTCCAGAGAGACAAGGTGGCTTTCTCAAAATTCCAGCCTACATGGGATGTCACAGTGTCCCTGTGCCATACCCTACCTACTGGTGTGGGCCTGATGCTTTCATCTTGTTCTTTCTTTTCTATCCTTTTTCTTACTCCAGGGAATAATTAACTTTTCACTGAGTGAGGTATGTGCTTTTCACTAAGACACAAAGTTTAAAAACAGCACAGAGAAGTCAAAGCTCTACATGAAATCACATCTCTGGTGACCCAATGTAATGAAAAGGCAGTAGCATTAATAGGATTGGGAGGTTTTCAAGAAACGAGGTTTGGAGAAATTGGCTGGAAACATTGGCTGAGAACAAAATCACTCTTTGTAAAGACAGCATTTCTTTTCATACCATAAAATGTCTGACTAGAGGGCTGAGCTATGCAAGGAGATGCTGAAGACTTCTGACAAATATCTGAAAAAATTGCATGTGCAGTACAGGACATGTGAAATCATGATCTGTGCAAACTCCCCCTCGCTGTTAGATCTGCAATCAGTCCTTGGACAGTCTGGTTATTTCTTAAGGCAGGAGACAGCAGAACCATTGCTCTTCCTCAGGTTTTTTCCCACAATAATTTTTTTTCCTGTTGTTTTCTTTTTTTTTTCCCCAAAATCTCACAATATCCACCTTGTGCAGTACTTTTTGGGGGTAAAATGGGTCACTTGGTTCAGAATAATCTCAGGACTCTTGTAAGACTGTACACAACTTAGTGCATATATAAAAGAAGCTCTCTAAACTTACAGTTTAGGTAATGGGTTACCTAAGAAAACAGAAGTCCAGTTACTACAAATAACTGATCTTAATTAAAATGATTACAATCCAAACTCTAAGTATAACCATATCACTCTTTCTAGCAAGATTACCACTTAGAATCTGCCAGACGTTTTATCAAGAGATGAGGGATGAAATATTTTTTGTGATTCTGTATCAAATATACCTCAAATTTTCATTTTCAGAGGCTGAAACAAGAAAAATATTGTTTAGTAAACATTAAATCAAACATTCACAGAAAATTAACTAGTTAATGTGCCATAAAAGGATACATACACCTCCATAAAAAGTGGAGGTATCCAACACCAGTGATTCCCATTCCCTGTGTTACGGAAGGATGCATGAAAATCCAAAGCTGCTTATTTTGGGAGCATCTTTGGAGAAAAAAATTGCTGTCTTGGGAAGTAAGAATTTATTCCTAAAGAAAAGACTTGAAGCCTTGAAAAAGTCCTCCCTCCTCACAAAAAAAAAAAAAAAACCAAAAAAAAAACAAACGCATTTTGGAGGAGCTAGATCACCTGAGACAGATTAAAAGTGTTGGATATGTGAGTAATTCTTCAGGGAAATCTGAGCTTAGTCTGAGAGTTGCTGAGGGGGAAAAAATCCTCAGCCAGGATACAGGTCTCAGGGAAAGGGCTGAGAGGCTCCTTCTCGTTGGGGAAGGGGTTAAAGGGTGGTGGGATTGGAGTTGGAAATGTTCAGCCAGAGTAGGAGGACTATGAAGATCTCAAGGTGGACAAATTGGAATGGTAATTGTGTAGCCTGAAGAAAGGGCTATAAAAATACTGAAAGGAAGTCAATGATAATTTAAGAGTTGGATAAGGTTTGAAGATAAAAAGATAGTGGAACATTTCCTGGAAGACAAAAGAAGCTGTGGTGGGAAGCTGAAAGATAGTCTGGGGTGGGATCCCCTGGGTTCTCTTCTCTAGGCCCTGTCATCCTAATTCCATTTGATAAATGCAATGAATTCTATCTTAAAAGCAGATAATGTATATATCATAGCTTTTAATTTTTATTTTTATTATGACCTATCTAATTGCTTGCTATAAATTCCTTTTTCTAACAGTTGGGAACCTTCAAACTTTTATTTCTTCTGATTTCTAATTTCTGGCTGCCAGTTGTCTACTAGTCCTTATGTCATTGTTCTTAAAATGGCACTGCTTTTATTACAAGTAGGTTTATTCACCCAGTGTGTGTGTGGGGTGTGTTAATTGGGTTATTTGGTTAACTGGGCTTTTCATTTACAAGGGCAAACTTCTTAAGCTTTTTAGCTGCCATTTGGTGTCCAAGCTGTATACTGCTTATATCCCTAAAGTTCCTGCTTCTAATTTGTTTTTCACTAAATCTCTCTCAAAGTATGACGATGATGGTTTAGGACACTGAACTGCTGGAGCATGTCCAGTGAAGGGTAACAAGGCACATGAAAGCTTTAGAAAATGTGTCCTATGGCTGGATTTGAGAAGTCTTGAGAAGAGGAGGCTCAGGGGGAGCCTTGTCACTCTCTACAACCATCTGAAAGGAGATTTTAGTGAGATGGGAGCCAGTCACTACTGTGGTGCCTGCAGTGAGAGGACCAGGGGAAATGGTCTTAAGGCAGGACAGGGGAGATTCAGATTAGATTGTTATAAAAGAAATGTTCATTGTTAGGGTGGTCAGGCACTGGAATAGGCTGCCCAGGGACATGGTGGAGTGACCAGCCCTGGAGGTGTGTAAGAGGAATCTGGATCTGGGTCTGGGTGATGTGGTTTAGTAGTTAGGGGTTTTAGTGGTGCTGCTGGGCTGATGGTTGGACTGGATGGTCTTAAAGGTCCCTTCCAACCTTGATGGTTCTATACCTCTGGTCTCCTAAAGGTGATATCTTCAGTAGCTTAGTTTTGTTAGTAGTCCCTTATGTGTGACTAAAATAGTTCCTCCATTCGTTCTCGGGTTGCATCTCCTTTCCACAGCAGTGACCCACCACCTCACTGTCATCCACTAATAAAAACTTGTACATATTTCCTCATCTTCAACTCTTTCTAAATTATGCATTTTGTGGTACTTAATTTGATTTCAATCCATATCTATGTGATTCTTATTCTCAGCCAGCTTTTGGTGTGATGTTTGTCATGACCATGTTTATACAAAATTTTGAGGTTGCACCATCATATTTTATAAAAAATCCTAATTGGCATTTTGCTAAAATATTAATTCATTCTGTAATTAAGCAAACTTGTAGCTGAGTTCAAAAAATGCTTATTTCACATCACATTTTCCAGCTTTCAAAAGCTGTCTCTTACTCTCCCTCAGCTCTTTCCTCCACAATCCTCAGTTACTATGGCCACTAGAAATTTCTCATTAAAAGCAGCTTACAGACAACCGTGTAGATGAGGAATGTCCAGTGTTGTGCCAGTATGTGTCTACATCTTGACTGAAAAACTGAAATTTCTCAATTTTGTTTCTGAATAAAACTGTTCAGCCATGCTTCTGAAAACATTTCTCATCAACACAATGGTTGAGTAGCTGCAAACATGACAGGACACAGTCTCTTTCCAGGAGAGCTCACATAAAGAGGGAGGATCAGGACTTGATGTACACACAGAAAAGGTTAATGACGAAGCCAAGAGTTGAACTCTCAAATCCCTGCTGAGTGCTCTTTCTTCTCAAGTTTGCTGTGCATCAGGGGAAATATTAGTCACACCTGTGCAGAGACATTGAGACATCTGGCCCAAACGAGGCATCTCTGATTCCAAGTTCTTTTACCACTCTACCCCTAAACTGACTTCTTCAATAGGACTTGAGGGTTTTTGACATTTGATCCTCCCTTCTTCTTTCTCTTGGCATTGCTTCAGTCACGGTCCCTTGTAAATTAGTTCAGTGCTGGATTTACCAAGCTTTTAAGCTGTGCTGGGAAAAATTCCCTATAGTCTTCTTACGCTTCAGCAACACTCGTTCCCATTTTTTTATATCTCTTCTTCCATCAAAATCTCCATGAAAACATTTTTTGTAAAGGGTCTTTGTTTTGTCTGCTAAATCCCATCATATAAATTTAACTCTACAATGCAACTAATTCAAAACCAACAGACATCTTGTGAAAGTACACAGAAAGAAAAAAAATCCAAAACTGACTGCACTGAGCATTGCCGAGCCAAGAAGCATATGTTTCTTCTTCAATTAATAACATTTTATGCCTAAACTTTTTGCAAAGGAATTAGAGCAATAAAACACATGAACTTAAACTCATAAGCTGTCTCCTTGTTTGACTGTATTTTAAGAAAAGTAGGATGTGTTTCTGTTGTTGTTAAAAAACTCTGATTAAAAAAATTAGAAAGGAAAATGTGCACTGAACATCTGGCTTTCAGTGAGGTCTTGCTGTCTCCTATTTTTTCCAGCTGTGTTGGCTCTTTAGTTTGATGGGTCCTCACTCAAGCATCCCTGAAGATCATTTTCCTACTGATTGGATGTCCCTTGGCTGTCTTCCCATTTTGAGAAGAGAAAGCAGGAGTGGATACCACACATGAACTTGGCTTAAATGGGAGTAAACTGTCCCCTCGACTTTCAGGCACAGCTGGAATGAAGAACTTGAAAGTATAAATAAAACCCACAAAGAGCAAACAAGAAGTCCCAGCCAGGCAGTTATGTCTATTTATTCTGGAGAAACAGAGCTGTCTGAGTACCCTCACCTATTCTTTAGACCCTTGCACTCTGCTGACCAGGGCCAGCCAGGGGGAAATGGAGCCAGGTTAAAGATTCATCAATAAGTAGACTAAGAAATGTAGTCTGCTGAGCAAGGGGCTGGAAAGGAACCGTTTGTGTTTTTTTAAAAAAATTGTTGAGTGCTATCTTACTTCTCTCGTTTATGCTTATATAAATGACATCACGCTGTCCTCATTTCTACTCAGTTCACAGAGTACTTCCTTTTAGTCCCTCACCTATGGCTGACAGCACTTTCTGAAATCTCAGGAAAATTTCTCTTAAAAGGATAGGATTTTAAAAGTCAGTCACCCAAGGGTGGAAATAGCTGTTATGATAAGTGCTCCCATAATTTTAGATGGGATTTCCTAGGCATAAATATGCATTCTACAGCACATGTGGACATGACACATCTGGGAAGGGCTGTATAAAAAAGGTATTGCTGACCTGGGGCTGTATAGTCAGACTTCAATGGGGTGTTTTGAGTTTATATTACATGCTCAAGTTATCAGTCTTCTACATGTGCAGCAGGGTAGAAAAAAGGCACAGATCCTTTCATTACAAATATGATTTTACTTACATTACAGGTGGAAAATAGCACATATTTGGAAAATGTATACATATGGCAATTGTATTTAGTTTCCTTTATTCTGACTTCTGCAACAAAGATCAAAAACCTGTTTCCTACATTGTAATTTTGGTTTGACCTACAGTGTGTCTTCTAAGAATAGCAGCTTGTCTTGATATGAACAGATGGATGATGCACAACCAGTCTGTAAGCTGTTCCTATGGTTATTCTTGTTAAAAATATTCCTGTACTTCTAAAACTGCATCTGTTGCATTAAATCTCACAGTAATTGTCTTTTGTTCCTGCTAGTTGAGCTTCTGCTGGAGACTAAGTGACAGAAGATGGTTTCTGACTGTTTTAGAGGATGGCAGCAATGTTCTTAGCCTGAGCAGTGCCCTGGGAAGGGCATGTGTAATACAATACACTCCTCCTGAATTTAGGGCTTCTTGTAGGGATGGCCTTATGGTCTGCCCTTGGCAAAATAGCCTGGATAACAGTGGCTGTCAAGGCAGAAGGGCTTGTAGATTTGACAGGTGAATGGGTCACCCACAACTATCCAAACTGATGTGGTGGATTGACCCTGGCTGGACACCCAGTGCCCACTGAAGCTGCTCTATCTTCCCTCTCCTCCACTGCACAGGGGAGAGGAAATACAGCAAAGGGCTCAGGAGATGACATAAGGGCAGGGACAGATCACGCAGAAATTACCATCATGGGCAAGACAGACTTGGGGAATTCAACTGAATTTTTTGCCAAGCCTATCAGAGTAAAGATATTGAAAAAATAAAATAAAATCTTAAAAGCATTCTCCCCACCCCTCCCTTCTTTCCAGGCTCCACTTTGCTCATGATTTTCTCTTATCTTCTCTCCATTGGTGCAGGGGGATGGGCAAAGGGGACTACAGTCAATTTATCACATATTGTCTCTGCAGCTCCTTCCTCCCCAGTGGAAAGATTTGTAATTTTTTCCTTTATTCCAGTCTGGAATCTCCCCCATGGGAGACAGCTCTCCACAAACTTCTCCAATATGAGTCCTTCCCATGGCAGCAGCTCTCCACAAACTGCTCCAGCATGGGTACCCCCACAGGGTCACAAGTCCTGCCAGCAAACCTGCTCCAATGTGACTCCTCTCTCCACAGCACCACAGCTCCTGCCAGGAGCCTGATTCAGGTTTCCAGTGGATCAGAGCCTCCTTTGGGCATCCACCTGCAGTGTGAGTTCTCCATGGGACACAGGTGGATCTCTGCTCCCCTGTGGACCCTTATGGGCTGCAGAGACACGGCTGCCTCACCATGGGCTTCACCACAGGCTGTAGAGAAATCTCTGCTACAGCACCTGGAGCACCTCCTGCCCCTCTTTCCTCACTGACCTGGGTGTCTGCAGAGCTGCTCCTCTCACATGTTCTCCACTCTTTGGCTGCAATTGTGCAGGGATTTTTCCCCCTTCTTAAATAACTTTTCCCAAAGGTGCTACCACTGCTGCTGATAGGCTTGGCCTTGGCCAGTGGCAGATCCATCTTGGAGCCAGCTGGCATGTGCTACATTGGGACACGTGTGAAACTTCTAGCAGCTCCTTATGTAAGTCTCCCCTGTAGACTCCTGTTACCAAAACATTAACTTGCAAACCCAATAGTGCTCAAGAGGAAGCTGATTGTCTGGTGTACAAAATATTAACCAGGAAAATACAAAGAGGGTTTTTTTAGTTTGTTTTGGTGTTTTGCTAAACAAAGTAGAAGTCAGTGCAAAAAGAAATAATGATGACATTTTTTTGGTATGGACACTATCCTCATAAAGGAAACAGCAGCAGCAGTTGGTTTCACACTGCCATGGGGTAGCAGTGTCACAGTGCTGCCATGCCCAGACACAGCACCCTCCTGTGAGATGCTGCCAGGACTCTGTACTCAGGTGACGGAGTGGTGGGATGGGGCTGCACATGGGGACCCACGTGCATGACCTCTTGGGGCTCTCCTGCCAGGATGTGGGGTCGATGGGGGCACACAGAGCAGGAGCACTCACACCTCCTGCTGCTCCATGGGCAGGGGGGTGTGCAGAGGTGGGTGTGTGTCTGTGCTATCAATTACTGCTCATTACACAAGCACTGTGCAGTCAGGTTTAACCATGCAGTGCTGTGATTTCTCTCTTGAGTCTTAATCCATATTTCTCTCAAATGGTTGCTGGTTTCTGCCATTAATATATCAGTAGTTTATTTTGATCCTGAGCTGCTTTTAAAACCCTTCCTCCAAATAACAAGCAACAGGACCATAGGAAATTACCTCAAGTTGCACCAGAGGAATTTTAGGTTGGATATTAAGAAAAAAATTCTTTGCTGAATGGGTGATGAAGCATTAGAATAGGTTGCCCAGGGAAGTGATGGAGTCACCAGCCCTGAAAGCATTAAAAAGATATACAGATGTGGCACTTAGGGACACGGTTTAGTGGAGCAGTGCTAAGTTTATGGTTGGACTTAGTGAACTTAGAGGTCTTTTGCAACATAAAGGATTCTATGATTCTGTGAATAAATTAAAAATCAAGATTGAAAAGAGCTGACCTACTTGCACAAAAGGTGGATATCAGACAGGTGACGGACATCAGACGACTCTAAATAAATTTGGAGACTCTGAAGTATTCAGTGAGGTAATGCAATGATTATAACCTTGTCATTCCCCTCTAATGTCTATTTGTGTTGAATGTATCATTTGGGAAGGAAAGCTTTCATGCAGCACTGTTGCCTTATTTTTCTGCACTTTTATATTTTAATAATTTGAGTGAATGAATGTGAAGAAATTAACAGAATAAAGAAAAAATGTAAGGTAAGCAGAACTGTGATGAAGCAAAGACCCTTTCCCTTCTGCAACAGCCTGTATAAATAAAAATGCATACTCAGTGGGAGCAATACTTTGCTGTTGCTATCAGCTCAACCCCACCTCCCTTCCCCTGCCAGACTGTGAATGAATCCTGTGACATTGCTGGAGGGATATGGATTGTGTTTTTAAACCTCACAACTGTTTCCTGGGCGGTATGACAGGCTGGAGTCCTGCAGTGATAGGGGAAGCCAGGGCAGCTTCCTTGGCCAGCAGGGACTCTGAACTTTTCTTGCCTTTTTACTATAGGAAAGGGCAAGATTAGAAAGGGCAAATTTGAAACAGAGGAAGTAAAGATATTTCAAAACCCATGCACAACATGTCTAAAGCAGACCAACAAATGCTGTTTGCTAGTAGACAGCCTTTGGAAGGCTGATAAACATTTGCAGCCCGCCCAGGGAAGTTCTGTTCAGAAATACACCATCAGAGAGTCTGTGATGGCTCCTACATACAGCAATATAGCTGAGAAATGAATATGTTAATGTCCAATTAAAATAATGAATTTAAAAACCCAAATCAGATGAAAACAGAGTTCAGCCTGGTTATGGACCCAGAACAAACAGAATTATTTCAGACCTGATGAAACAAAAATGAGGGATAAATGCTGTTTCTTTATTCCACATGAATCAGCTGTATATTTCATTTTCATGTTGGGTGATGCAAATTAGTGATGGTAAAACTTCATCATATTTGATATTTATTGTTGTCATAATTATCACAAGATTTGGATGCAATTCCACATCCCATTATCTTGGCTTTGCACTCCATAACACTTTTCTGGATTTGCAATTTTGGCTTTAGATGAGCTGGAAAAATTGTATAGAGATATCCTTGAAAATGTGGTCAAGGAAATCTGATTTCTTGTTTCTTACATGAAGAAACTGCTTTAAGTCAACACTTTTTCTTCCAAGAGAGAAACTTGCTTGTCAATTTTCCTAAAATTATTCTAATATTACCCATTTGTCATCAAAAGCTGCCAGACTGTTAAAGATGATTGTTACAAAGTCACTTCTAAAGTTCATGATTTAAGCTATAGAAAGCAACTCAGTAACTTAACAAGCTTAGCTGTACAATTGCCTCCTTTCCGTCCTCCCCAAAGATCCAAAGGAAGTAGTTATGAATTTTGCCTGAAACTTGCTTAGATGTTTTTCTACCTCACTTGGCTCCATGAGTTTATAGTAGCTCTGGAAGAGGATGTGCCCTCTCAAAGTACCAGTTGCACATCAAAAGATTTGGAGAACAGCCTGGGAAAGCGAAAAACTTGGACATATGGATATGCTGAGATTACTTGGGTGCAAATGTTGAAAGATGTCACAGGCTCCTTTTGAGGACATGGGCAAGAATCTCCCCTTTGCAGTTAGAAGGTGAAGAAATGAAAGAACAAGAAGGCAGATCCCTGCTTTGTAGGCACCACATGTTTTTAGGCACCACCTCATCCCGCTGTCGCTGGTTTTGGTTTCCTGTCCATAGGTAACACTGTCCATCAAACTGTGTCCGGCTCTCTGTAACAGATGGTCAAGTTCCACAGAGGGATTTGGGCTTGTAACCAATAATGACATTTCAGAGCAGCAGCAGCAGCAGCAGTGTGTGTGTGGTGTATTGTTAGATCCAGTGTAATACAGAGGAATTGTTTGTTATAAACTGAGGTCCCTGGTGCCTTTTTTTCAGTGCTTGTCCAGGAGGGAAGGTTAAAGATTTCACGTGTTCCCTGCCTACTCTGTGTCTCCACAGTGTAAGAAAAGATTCATCTAGTCAGTGTTTCTTTTCTCAAGAGAGGAGCCCTGTTGGGCCAGTGTTATCTATTGTTCTATGACATGACCAGTTTGGCTGAGGTTTTGTTTGTAAAGTACACAGTGCAAGCTAGTTAGCAAATACAACTCTTGATTTTTCCCTCCTGAAAATCCAAGTGAAAAACACCTGAATCAGCTTTGCATGATGTGTGTTTACTTACACTCTTTCTTCACTTGGCTTCCAGACTTTTGGGTGAGATTTGGGTGAGGGAATATACCTTGAGGAGTCAAATCTGGCCAAAGGGTGGGTGGCAGAAGTTTATGTACTCATATTGTGCTTTAGTTCACCAGCCAGTGCCCTGGGGTCAGTGAAAAGGCTTTAAGACAATGTTCTGAGGCCACCTATGGATGGACTGGATATGACCTCCAATGTTTATGTGCTACCAGCTGGTTAGTAAGTTGTACACACAATATTACAGTTTGGATGTTTCCTTGCAGAGGGTGCTCCACCCTCTCTCTAGCTCTGCTAGGACAAAATCTTGGTGAGAACATGGGAAAGTATTATGTACAATGAAGGGAAGGAAAAGAGGAGCCAGTGAAAAGGAAAGTCACTAATTGATATTTTGGCACGTAACGAAGATTTTCATAGGTTTCACATCTGTACAAAACATTAACTTTATTAATCCCTCTGAACTGTGTCCTCTATTGTTCTTATCCATAACGAAAACCTTTGCCTTTAGGAATTAATCCAAAAGATCACAAGATTATTGTTCCATTATAGGCTACAGATTGTATGTGTAGATTTATATGTTAAAATTGCCAAATGAATTGATGTGTTATTATTTTTTAAATCTCAAATTAGGTGCTTAGTCTGTGGCTTGGGATAACATCATGAGGTCTCGAAACACAAAAGAGAGTGCTTTGGAATGCAAAGTGCCTGAATACTGACGTCAGATCATCATGTTTCAGGTTGCAAATCAATATATCTTTTTGAAGTGACCTGCATTTGAAAAAGATGTTATAAACTTTAATTTGCTTTAAATAAGTAACTGTAACTGAAAGAAAATGGCAATTTCATGTCTGAATTTTCACCAAGTCCATAATGTTGGTACTGAAATGGTAAATTTCAGCAAAGATAACCTTTTTAATGGCTATGTAACATTAGAGAGATTAATGTACTGAAAGCAAACAATGACATTGTAATTTCTTATCGTGTCTTTTTAGGGTACTTGGGAGAAAGACCTCAATCATTTTGTTCTTCTCCTTGTAAACATAGTGACTGCTTAGATAACAGTCCTAGTTCTGACATTTCTTAGCAACGTAGTGTGAAAACACAAACATGCTGCTTTACCACTTGTCCCACCTCAACTGTGTTGCAAGTGCATTTGGAGGATATGCTCTCAGATAATCATGGACATGCAAAAGGGGACATGCAAAAGTCCACATCTGGCCATGAGGCACAAACAGCTGCAATCTACCCTATTGGCATCATAATTGCAAATTCTGATAGGCTTTGGGCAGCATGGGAGCTGCTCACCCAAAAGAGTGGGATCATTGTGTGGCATGTGATAAGGAAGTGATATTTTTGGTAGAAAGGTGGGCAAAATTCAGTTTTATTTTTATGAATAGCTCCATTCCATTTTTCACAAGAGGTGATCTTGATGGTGATGCAAAGTTGTTTTGTTGTAAGTTGAAGGGGAATGGCTGCCCTGTGAATGTAAGAAGCTAAAATTGAGGGATTAGAGACATAGCACACATTACACTTGATTCATTTATGGAGCAGAAGTCAAGGAATGAAAATTCTGCTGGGGGTCAGATGGAAATCTTTACATTTTCTAATGATGGTGTACTCTCCTCTATTTCTTTTAAGGGAAAAATGACATCCACTCAAGGCAATATGTAACAGGTTTTTTCCTCTAGAAAAGAAGAAATTACATAATTCACACCAAGTAGGCATGTTCAAAATTCTTTTTAGAATACAAATCTTAAATAGTACACAGATATGTTTAAAATACATTAATTTAGACATAGTTTTCATTGCAAAAACAGGGTAAGTACTTGGCATCCATTGAGATCTATATTATTTCAGCTATATTGCTAGCACCACTTGTTCCTGTGCATATTGGCAAAAACCCAATCATTAATCTACTTTTCCAAGTCATATTTATTTCTTTTAGCTTCTGATACTTAATGAGTCTGTGGCTACAATAATGAAACCAAGATGCATTTCTTTGTTTCGTTTGTCTTTATTTCGTATGTTGACTTTTAATAAGTCAGCTTTTGTTCTTTTTAAGAAATGTTTTCCTCTTATCTATATGTCAGCATTGATTAGTCTTTACTGTGTTCAAGAACACTTTTTCTTATTACTTCCTTCAGGTCTAAATGATAAATATGCAAAATTATGACCTTAAGTAGCATCTAATACATGAGGCTGGGAACCAAGACAATATTTCTCTCTCTCTTAGTGGACTAGGATTATTCTTCATGTAAGGCTGAAAGGCATAATCAGTGTTTGCAAAGTAACTCACGATCCTTTGATGAAAGGCACTATATACAATAACTGTGAAGTGTTTTAAACTTAAGGAACAAGAGCTGGCAAGTTCAGTGGGGCAGGACAAAACCGTGAGCACCAAAATGCATCAGTAAAGTTATGACAGTCTGCTGGGTTTTTTAGCTGATTTTGTTTCAAATCTGAACTTTGCAGTGAAAAAGGACATCTGAATGAAGCACCAGTTGTTGTCTTCACCCTTCCCAGAGGGGCAAGCTCTCCCCCTCATGACTCCCATATGCTATGGTCCCCTTCCTTCGGCAGGAGCAGCCAGCTCTGGGCTCTCTGCCTTGAGAGAACATGAATTCATATTGCCTCTGCTCAGGACAGTATTTCAGTTGGTCAAGAGGCAAGGGCCAACTTCTGTCCACTGACATGAGTAAAAAATGGATAATGGAGAACGTAGTAGTGGAAAGTCCTTTTCACTCTGGTCTTTGGTCTCTCTGCCCCAGGAAAATGGTATCACTGCCACAATTGCTGATTTTGCTCTTGAATCAGAACTGTAAATTGCAAAAGATCTACTGCTAAATAAGTATAGAAGTATTTATCTTATTTTGCAGTCTCAACCCTATTCACATGATTTCTTATTCTGCCTCAGTCCTGCATGCTGACCTTTACCAGCACATCAGTCTGGTGCCACTGTGAATTTCTGCACGTGGAGACTGGTAGGGAATGGGTAATTGTTGTACTGCCACATTTTGAGTCATCCTCTGGATCACTTCCTGGAAGACTTGAGCAGAGAACATGGACAGGTTTAACAAAGGTTATTGTACTTATTTTTCTTTTTGTGCTCAAGAGATTAAGAATTCATTGTAGGGTTTATAGAAGGAACTGTCTGTATTAAACCCTTGATAAGTTAAAGAGTGTCTAGTAATACTGGCTGGATTTCTCAGGAAGACACAGACTAGATTTTTTAGAAGCTATACTTATGTCCAAAATTTTAATTTTACAGTTCTGTTAATGCAAATCTTGACTTGAGATGCACTACTTTCAGCAATATAGGATTAATCTCACTTTATTTTGGTTACCTACAAAGTACCTTTCCACATCTGGCTTCTGTCTGGTGGAATCTGTGCCATCGATATAGGGACAACACTCTCTTAGGAAACATTTCTTCTGACCTACTGTAGTGTCTGCTTTAGCATTATAGACTCAAATAAGAGTTTGGGTTGAAAAGAGCATTTAAAGTTAATGTAGTCCAACACTCTGCAATGAGCAGGGAAATCTTCAACAAGATTAGATTGCTTAGAGTCCTGTCCCTCCTGACCATGAATGTTTCCAGGGGTGGAGCATCAACCACTTCTCTGGGAAACCTGTTGTAGTGTTTCACCATTCTCACAGTAAAAAACTTCATCCTCATATCTAGCCTTAATTGACTCCCTTTACGTTTAAAACAACTTAGGATTGGATATTATTGGCATTAAATAAAATCCATCTGGCAGAGTAATGCAAATGTAACAATCAATTTTTGATCAGACTAATCCCACTTTTAATGTTTAACAATTGCTCTTTTACTTGATGACAATTGCTCATATTACAGAGAAAGCTGCATAGCATGGAAATGTACTCATCTATCCAGCATCTATAAATACACACTTTATGGGCATTTCCCATATACACAAAAGATTGTAAATGTCAAAGAGAACATGAACATGTTGGAGGAATAATAAGAAAATTAATTGCTGTATACAAATACTCAGATAAAGGACATCTAACCCAAGATCTGCAGAGGTTGTCTTAGCTGTTTATATTGCTTGGTAGTGTTTCATTGTTTCCCATAGCATTTTCCTGGAGAAACTGGCTGCTCACAGCTTGGATGGGTGCACTGTTTTCTGGGTAAAAACCTCTCTGGATGGCCCAGCCCAGAGAGTGGTGGTGAATGGAGTTAAATCCAGTTGGCTACTGGGCACAAACGGTGTTCCCTAGGGCTCAGTATTGGGGACAGCCTTAAAAATATCTTTATCAACAATCTGCATTGCATGAAGAGATGAAGGGCACCCTCAGTGAATTTGCAGCCAGCACCAAGCTGATTAGCTGGAGGGTAGAAAGACTCCATGGAGGAATCTGGACAGTCTGGATTAATGACCTGAGGTCAATTTTATGGGGCTAATTCCAGGTCCTACAATTGGGTCACAATAACCCCATGGAATCATAGAATGGTTTGGGTTGAAAGGGACCTTAAAAATCATCTATTTTCAACAACCCTGCCACGGGCAGGGGCACCTTCCACTACATCCGATTGCTCAGAGTCCCATCCAACCTGGCTTGGACACTTCCAGGGATGGGGCATTTACAACCTCCCTGGGAAACTTATTCTGGTGCTTCATCACCCTTGGAGTAAACAACTTCTTTCTAACACTAAATCTAAACCTGCTCTCTTTCAGTTTGAGACTATTGCTCCTTGTCCTGTCACTATCTGCCTATGTAGCAGGCAAATGTACTCATCCATGCAGCATCTACAAACACACAGCTTTCCAGTGGCTGGAAAAGACCTGAACACAAGCTGGCTGTGTGCCCAGGTAGCCAAAAAGCCCAATGGTATCCTGGCCTGTACCAGCAATAATGTGTTAAGCAGGACCAGGGCAGTGATCACCCCCTGTAGTCTGCACTGTCGAGGCCACACCTCAAATCCTGTGTTCAGTTCTGGGCCCCTCACTACAGGAAAGATGCTGGAGTGAGTCCAGACAAGGGCAGAGGAGCTGGTGGAGAATCTAGAGCACAAGTCAGATGAGGAGCAGCTGAGGGAGCTGAGGGTGTTTAGCCTGGAGAAAAGGAGGCTCAGAGGGACCCTCTTGTTCTCTACAATTCCCCAAAAGAAGGCTGAATCCAGGTTAGGGTTGGTCTCTTCTCCTAAGTAACAAGTGATGAGACAAGAGGAAACGGCCTCCAGTTGTGCCAGGGATGGTTTAATTTCAATATTAGGAAAAATGGCTTCACTGTTGGGGTGATCAGGCACTGGAAGTGGTAGAGTCACCATTCCTTCAAATGTTCAAATGATACCTAGATGTGGCACTTAGGGACAGGGTTTAGTGCTGTATTTAGCAGTGATGGGCTAAGGATTGGACTGGATGATCTTACAGGTGTTTTTCAATATAATGTTTCTACGTACCCAGTGTCCTATCCACGGCGACTGAGTTCACCATTCTTAGTGTAAAACTGTAAAAACCTTTCCATTAAGAAATGCTGCAAAGTTATTTTTTCCAGGGCTATTCCTTGCTTTAGTTTTAATACAGATTTTTTTTTCAGTACAAAGGTGAGTAGAGCTTGTATCTACTTGTCAGGCAAGAATAAGAAAAGCTGAATGTAACAAAGCTCATAGCCTGAGTTTCCTGATCATATGGTTTTTTAACCCACTATATAACTATAACCTTATTTACAAATCAGATATTTATTTCACACTTGTCTCAAATTTAACTCTTGTAGACAAGGACAGTGTCTATTTGACAAATTTTTAATTGGGTTTGGCCTTCTTTTCCCTAACAAAATACCTCCAAACTCCTGCAGTTAAACATAACCTATGTAGATATGATTTCAACTTCATGCATGCCAATTTGAAAACAGACTACTTGGAATGTAAATATACTTTTGTTCCTTATAAGCAAAAAAAAGATTTTTCCGTATTCTAGGGAGACTGTTTTTTATTGACTTCAAACATGTTCATTTAGTAAGGCCTTTGAAGGGGAGAAATAGCTGATGCTGATGAATTATCTGCAATGTGTTAAGCAATAAATGTGAAAAATGCAAATTCTAGAAGATGTGCCAAGAAAACCAACCACAGAGAGTAGGTACATTTACAGGTCTAGTTATCAGTCCACATTTTTGAGGCCTCTATACTTGGTGTCATTCTCACCTCAAATGGGTCTCTGTGTGCCTATTTTATGTTCTTCTAATACCCTTTACTCATTATTTATTGCATGGCCCATGAAGTCAGCTTTGGAACAACCTTTATGTTTTCTTTAGACTATTCTACATAATTTTCTGAAGACGTTTCAGATAATGTATTAGCAAATGCCATCACTTCCATTTTCTGGACAAAGTTTATGGTTTGCCTCAAGGATACTGCCCCACCTTGGTCAAAAAGAGCCACGATCTTTCAGCAAGGGCTACAGTCTTCATTATCTAGTAGTCATCTAGTAGTCACAAAACAGAAGCTGGAAGACATTTTCCAGGCTTGTGGTTTACCTGAAAACCTGTTGCTGTAGCCTGACCAAAGTTTCAGGATCTCCATAAATCCACTCACAATAGTCAGGAGCTAGAGACTTATGTGCAGGAAACTGGCAAATGCAGGGTGCAATGAACATCATCACGTGAACAATAAATAAATAAATCAAAGCACCCCCTGCATTCTCCATGTCTTCTCCTAGGCAACTAACCTCTTCTCCCAGGCAACTAGCAACATGTCAAGAGGAAATGGCCTCAAAGCTGTGACAGGGGATGTTCAGGGACATCAGGAAGAATTTCTTCACTGAAAGGGTATTGAAGCTGCCCAGGGAGGTGGCAGGGTCACCATCCCTGGAAGTGTTCTAGAAATGACTGGGCATGGCACTTAGGTGTAGTTGGCATGGTGGTGTTCAAAGGTTGGGCTTGATCTTGGAGGTCGTTTTCAAATATAATGATTCTGTGATTCTACAGTTAATACCTTAGAATAAAAGTTATGTGCTGTGATTTGTATTGCCCTTGCCAAATATTGGAGCTTTTCCTTTTCCCACAACAGTGGAAAATTACAGAACAGGTATTTCATCACACATACGATGCTTTTCTACCTTTATTATCTGATTTTATCATTCACTTTTCACAAATGGGAAAGACAAACTAGCACCAAAGCAGTAGTAGACTGCCCCAAGAGAAATGTCTCCAAATAAATTATTGCTTCAGAAACTACAGGAAAAGCACTTCTTTCCAGTCACTGATGTGTATCTGCAATTATGGAATGTTGTTTTGGCTTATTTAGTGACTCCACATATTTATAAGATCTCTGCAACAACTTCCATCTAAATTTCAACAACCTCTAAGCATTTCAAGTTTTACCTGCAGACATTTTAACAAATCCTTCAATAATTGCTCAAACCAGTGACTATATCAGGTACACACATTCCTGTGTTTAACTCCATGCTTACTCTAAGCAATGAATCACCAAAACAGTTCTTGAAACTCTTTAGTATCAGCTTCAGTTTTTCATCTGTCATCCCCAATCTATGTTTTAAAAAAGGATTATAATAAATTTCTAGTCATTTAAATAATTTCTGTCTAATAATTCAATTTTAAAAATAATTATTTTGACCCTCAGTTTCACAAAAACCTGGGGGAAAGCAGAATTTACTTTTCATGCTGGATTTGGAATTGAAAATTCTTGTGAAAATAGACCTTAAGCATAAAAGCTTTAAAACCTAACAAATATGAAACGAATAAAGCAATATTAACTCAACTAACTTATTGTTAATAAAAGACTGTTCAGAATTTTTGTTTCCAAACAAAATAAATGTTACCTCTAATTTGAGATTTGTGACTATAAATGATATTGTGAAGCATATGTCCTAAGATTCAAAAACTGAGCTGATAGCCTCCATTTTCTGCAAATAAGGTAAAAAAATTAATGTTTTCCTTTTGTCAAAATTTTTCCACCCAAATCTGTATGCTGCAATTCATGTTGGGTTTATCTTCGTGCCATTTCAGAGTAAGATCTGGGAAAGACTTTAAATACCATGAAGGACATTAATGTGCAGGAGATTAATTTCCTTTTGTATCTTTGTTCCACTGATCAGAGAAACCAATTTAAAAGGGAAAAAGGAGGCAGATATATAACATATATGGTTTGTGTCAACATAAAATATTCAACAAGGACAGATAGGTCTGAGCTCAAATGTTCAAGTGTGACTCCAGAATAGCTGCATGGTTTGGAGAGTGTTCAGATCCCATACATTTCCTGTAAGGAAATGGAAATTCCATGTGAGCTGAATGTTTTGAAGACTGTATTTTCTCTCTGTTTGAATGAAAGTCCATGGCTTCTACATAACAGGGTAGTTAAAAGAGATCTCAGATATGTCATGGATTGAAGACATCAGTAGACTGACTGTGGGTGGGTGCAGGAGTTTTCTCAAATGCATTCCTGGCTTCAACACAGTTTTGGGGGAAAGTCGAGATTATGTCCTGGGGCAATAACAGACTTTTTGCTGCTTTGGCTTGCCAGCTGGTTAAGATGAGACCTGCCTTTCCATATTGAATGTTACACATTTGTTGGGTTTACTGACAAGTAAGGAGTGCATTGTGCAAGTTCAGCTCTCTCAGCATGTTTGGAAAGGTTTTTTACAGATACTCTTAGCTGTTCAATACCAATACTTGTGTAAAACAGGCAAGACTTAACATGTTCTGCTACACTATTATTATGTCAATTGCCTGCTTTTGGTGGAAAGCAACTACTTTCTCTGCAATTCTCAAAACCATGATATTAAGGCACCTGGTTTTGGTTTTTTGTGTTAATATGGCTCAAAAATAAGACTTTTACTGCTTCTGTGACTGAGGACCCAGGAGAAGACAAAACACTGAACTGGTCCACTGAAACAAGAGTAAAAATTTCATGTCTAATGTAGTTCACTAGCTGAACCTGTGGAAAAAAGGATCGAATAGTGGGAGGGATGATCAAATCTGGAAAAAACGTGAAGCAGAGAAGTTGCATCTTGCTTGAAAAAGAAAATATGTAGTGGTGACTATTATCAGAGTGCTCAAAACCTTCACCATGCAGTGAAAATGGTTTTCCTGAACTGCAGGACAGATCCAACAGTGCAGCTGGGTGAAGGCACTTCTTTTCTGAGTGCATTCAAATATGGGAATGCCTTGGGCCTTGTAAAGTCTCCATAGATTACAACTACAACCAGAAGGAGCAATAGACAGTGCCTACAGAGCAGCTTACTAGTGCTTATAGTTAGGCAGTGTCCATTTCCTCAAGTCCAGCACCAATTTTGCACAAATTCATGCAGAAGGTTTACTGTGAATCATAAAATTAAGACTTACCTTTACTTTGATCCTGGTTCAAAATCCATCTCCAAGACTTTTTTTTGGATTTATCTACATGGTACAAAGCAAATTGTAATGCAGAAACACCTGAGCTCAGGATGATCTACCTTGGTTATGCCTGCTAGAGGAAATTGTGGTTCTTAAGCAGTTAAAGCAGTTAAAACCAAGGTTTTAACACGTGTATTTGGTATCTCTGAAGGTGCCCGGAAACTGCACTTTCTCCACACTTTGGACTGTCAAGATTTCCTCTTCAGTGACCTGAGGAGGTCCCCACTGCTTCTATTTTGTCATCTCCATCATCTCCACTTCTTTACATGAGTGTTCCAAGATCTCCTTAGCACCTAAAACAGGTAAGAATAAATCCTAGTGGCTAAGGGGATGAAAATACTCCTTAACTACTCCAAACTATGGAGTAATAATAGGCAACATGGAAGGAGGAGGAAAAGGTCAACTGAGAGACACTGTCTATAGTAAGAAATTATTATCTAGTTATCTTAAGGTGATGGAGAGAGTCCACATTATATTAAATCAGATAAATATCACTTCCATCTGGTCTGACAAAATATATAATTTTCTTTCACCATGGCATCAGCCACAGGTTGCAACACCACTGCTTGGAAACTGGAATAGCACAGGTCTAAAAGGAAAAGTTTCTTTCCAAAAATTTTCAGGGTGTGACCCTTAAAATGTGTGGACAGTCCTCTCTGTTGATAATTATTTCTGTGAAACCCCAAATCACTGGGTTTTCTACTCATGCAGGAAACTGATGAGGGTTTACACCATGGTATAAAATTGAAACACAATTAGAATTTTAACACAGACAAGTGCAACAGAAGCAGAACAACACAGAAGATTTCCCTCCTGAAAACTCTTACCAGGTGAGACACTTCCTTTGCAAAAATATCTTCACAGACTCTCTCCAGGTAAACCTCACAGACCAATTAAAAGTGAAAAAAACCCAGTAATTGTTCTGCTGTGGTGCAGTTTACTACCTTTTTGAGAGCAGGGACAAGGGGGACTCCCTTGACCCTTTTTTCTCTGAACATAAAATCAGAAATTATCAAGCACAGACTATAACTGTGTTTCTGTTTTCACACTACAAAGATTTGAGGGTGATTCATAATTAATATTAGATTAGTGTTTTTCCAAGTGGTTAAATTGACAGTAACCAGGCTAACTGTGAGTCTGTTAAAGTGGCTGTTACTGTGGCTGTGGCAGGCAGGTTTTTTATTAAGATATTTCTAAAACTTATACTAATTTTGCAAAATACTATAGAAGACAGACTGAAAACCAATAATTTCCTTATCTTTTCATTGAAATTGTCATTAAAATGCAGAGGATGAATAACCCCCTGCCTTCAGGCAAGAGAGTCTGGATTTTTGTCTGCCTGCATTTCTTTAAATCTGAAAGTAATTCATCTTCTTGAATTTCTATTCGATTTGATTAGTTACAGGGTTGAGGGTTGTGGTTTTCTGTTGTTTTTTTTGTTGCTGTTGTTGATTCTGTCTTAGTAAACTGCTGCAAAATATTTTTAAGTGTGCTTGAGAGAGTCTTGGGACCAAATTCAAACTCCTTGTGAGTGCTTTGCTCTGGGTCTGACTTTTGACTAGGCAGCAGCACCAAAAACCTGTCAGGCACTGAAATATGTTCATGTTGTATATAACTATTTGGAGATATTTCTTCCCTGTCTAGGGCACTCAAATGCAGAGACCAATGCCCCCAGTACATCGGCATCATTGACTAGAACTTCAATTTTGATATTAAAGAGTTCCTATGAATTATTCTTAATATTTAAGATGTCAGTAATTTCTATCATACTTAAATTCTTAATAATGTTATACTCTTTATATTTAGGTTCTCAGAATTTGTTGTAAGCGTTCTCCAGACTGGAGGAAGAAGGAGAAGCCATTCTGGAGGCAGAAGGGTCTGTGTTGATGAAGATGGTTTGTAACAGCACTTCCTGAGAACATGCCTGGTTCCTGCTCATCTTGTTCAGGCACGAGCTTCTTAAGGTATAGTGCTGATAGAAATCTTACTTGTTTTGGCTGGAAATACCATCATCTGGGATCATAAATGTAATGAATAATTTTATAATTTGAAAATATCTTGTTGAATCAGTAACTTCGTGCAACAGAGAGTTAAGAGATGTTAATACAGCATGGTTTAGACTCACCTCATAAAGATAATTTCTAGGGAAAGGGTCAAGAATTAAAACATATGGTTCCTAGTCCATGTCACACACACTGTATTCTTGGAAATATTCAGGTGATTGCCCTAAAATTATATACATTTTAAAAGGGGGCATGAGCTCAGTGAATCTTTAAGAGAGTAGCTGTTTCTTCTACAGTTTCCCACTCAGGAAATGAAGATAGCCTTTTTTCACCTCTCTGGATGTAAAACTACTGTAGGAGGTGCTCACATATCATTGTGGTAGAAACTGTGGGATTACAAAACTGTAATTTCAGAAGACATCCTGGTTTATCAGTTGCATACATGCACAGATTCACCCAGATGGATTATTTTGGCTTCTGAGGTGCCTGCAAACACTGTCGTAGTAAATCCTGAATTTCTTTTGCTATTCTCTGTCTTAAGTTATGGAGAAAAAAACTTTTAAGTATAAATTGCTTCCTATAGTGTATGCTACTCATTTTGTCTTACATTCTGCTTAAAAGAATCCAGAGAAAAAAGTTGGCCAACCATCAATGACAAACCCTACCCTATCAGGAGGACTTTACAGCCCCTGCAGTATACTCTGTCATTCTATGGATAATATAACATGATCAGGCTTTAGAATAGGTTGCCCAGGGAGGTGGTTAAGGTACCATCCCTGGAGGTGTTTAAAAGGTGTCTGGATCTGGTGCTGGGTGATGGTTTAGTGGCTTAGGGGTTACAGAGATAGTGCTGAGTGAATGATTGGATTGGACAATCTTGTAGGTCTATTCCAGCTTTGATGAATATATAATTCCATGATGATTAACTTATTTTTACAGGGCAATTGAACATGAATCTTAATTAATGTGAAAAGTTTTATCTGCAACTTTCACTTTCTATTTCCTTCAGGTTTTTTTTTCCTTTTTTTTTTTAAATAACATACTGTGGCCTATAAGGAAATTAAATGTCTATTCAAGCTGATCAATAATTCAGATCCTAATCAGGCAAAGATGAAAAATTGCTGTATTGAATGTAAAAGAAAAACCAGGAAATCAACCCTTTTTAATGTCTTCCAAGGGTTAGTTTTAGTATTACACAGTTATGTAGAAGTTGATAAGAAGCATGAACTGCCTGGGGCTGGTGGCCTGGGTCCTGCCTCCTGTGTTCTGGTAAGGTCTGGTCTTCTGACACCGAGCAGAGAGGCAGCATTTTCCTATTCTGGCAGGAAACTCATCAGCAGTGCTTGGATTATTAACATGTGTTGCAATCACAGAAATTTTAAATCAGCTTTAAACAGAGATAAGCCAGACACTGACACTGCCAGAAACCAACTCTGTGTTGAAGAGTTTTTATTTCTTCTGTAACCTCACAGTTTACCCACATCTACATCTACTCCTGGATTCCCATGAACAACACCCTCTGCATCTTTGTATGGTCCATTGCCATTAACAGAGCTCAGAGTGTAGCTGGAAAAAATACAGAGCACTAAAGAAACTATTTGGTCTTATTTGACCAGTAAATACTATTATTTGTTATTCCAATGATATTGTCCAACTACTGTGAAAAAATGTAGTTGATTTTTTTACAAGGTTATAATTTTGGATTAGCCTAGAAATTATTCAGCTCAGAATTTGTTGCAATTTTCTTGTTGATTCATTATTTCTTCTTAATATATGGGAAACAAATATTTTACAAAAAAAGTTAAGACATGAAATAGAAAATGGTTTTTTTTCATGATACATTTTCATAGTTTACCTTAGATAATTTTTTTAAATTCTGATTTAGAAAATATATTTCACTGAATAGGGCCATTGTTTCATTCTGTGACACTTACCAAGTAATCAGTAGTGGCAATTGTAAATTAAGAAATACTATCTTGTGGTAAAGCTGCTCTCCAGCCCAGCAATAATTTAGTTTGGGGTGAAAAGTCTTTGCCAGGCTTGGAGCTTAAACAACTCCATCTGAAGCTACTGTAAATATTTTCAATTAATTAAAAGATGGTTTTATTGAGCCACTTAATTTAAGCCCTAAAGCAGAAGGTTTGTTAAGCCTTGTACTGATCATTATGGTTATCTAAACTGCAGGTACTGGTCCCAGTACATAAAAGCTTTATCTTTGCCTGGATCTCAAAAAATAATTTCTCACACAAAAACATGTCAGAACATTTGTACATTTTCATTAGCCTGGGGGACAAAAAAAAAAGTAAACTTCTTAAGGAAGTTCATGTATGGATATCCTCTTGGTTCTTCTAAAGCAAGTATAAAACCTTAACAAATGAACACATGCCTAGTACTTGCCATGCTCCCAGGGTTTATACATGTAACCCAATCACTTTCTGAAAAGGACTATCTAAAATAATGAAACTCATCAAGAGGACCCTTATGATACTTACGAGTGACTGGGTAAAGAGAACCACTTTTTAAATATTAACTGTTACATGAAAGTCCAAGCAATCCAGCTGGAAATTACTGCTTTTATGCATATGCAACACTGAATCTTCCTCTGAATCTGTGATAACAGAAACTGTGTCAGCACTTCTCTGATAACAGGCTGTGCATGGAAACTGCATTTGGAAAGGGGAAATTGCACAACATGACTGTTTAGTCAAAGCAAGTAAATGTGTCCAACAGTAATTCAATTCCTAATGAAAATCTTTTCAGGTACAAAGGCCCTGGCTTGGCTGCCCCTTTGGCTGCAGCTCCCAGTGCACAGAGGTGTCTCCAATTCAGTTGCTGGCACAGGACTTACTAATAATGGTTGGAGACTTTAGCTTTTGAGATACCATTCATCTTCCAAATGCAGAGTCTCAGCCCTGACGAGCACCAGGACTTTACAGACAGTGCTTTTAACGAGAATAGTTGTAAAGGGTTTTGAACTGCTTTGCTTGCTCACTGCACTACAACACAGATCAGAGTATTCCCACTGCTCCTGCCCAAATGCAGAGGACTGCCTTGGTTTCAGAAATGAGTACTTACTGCTTTGTCTGCATCTCTGCAGTTTTCACTGAGAGGGACTAAGACTGTATGATGGTTGGTTTGGAGGAACCTGATTTTTAGGTGCTTTTCCCTCTGTCTCCCCAAGCCTGGGAGCAGCTCCCAGAGTGGACTCAGAGAATGAAGTGGTGCAGGGCAGCACAGACATGATGCTCTCAGGTCAGTCAAAGGCAGCAGCTAATACACAACCAGCTGGGAAGGTAATTTCTGAACAGTTTGGCTTTTTGCACCTAAAAAGTCTACCTGGCTACTGCTTTAGACGCCTTAGTCTCACTTTAGATTTCTCCTAAATTTCTTTTATGTTTAGAAGCAAAATGCAATGGCTAAGTAAAACCCATGTTGCTGGCTCAGGTATCAATTTCTCTAAACATTTGGTTACATCGTGTCTGCCCCTAAAGAAATCTGATTTTTACCCTGGTATTTTTCAGTCTGCCATAAGCATTAGAAGTAAAAGGCAGCCTAAACCTTAGAATGTAACCTGGAACCTTTTGGAAAAGGAAATTTGGATGTATTCCACTGGAATTAGGACAAAACCAGATATTGAGATCAGTTGGACTGAAAAATCAGCCAAAGTTAGGGTGTGTTGAAAACAGTAGTCTGGGTTCAGACCAACCAATTCTTACCATGAATTATTCATGGAACTGGACTATTAAGAAGATTCTGATTCTTTTCTGTAAGACATGTAACTTTAGGGATGAAGTTACAGAGGCATTCAGTGCTTACAATTTCTCACCGTCCCTCAGACAAGGTTTTCCTTTTCTTTTAAAGCTTAAGTTCATTAAGTTTTTTGAGAATATGGTGGCTTTTAATGCTGTATAAATGGAAGCTGATGCATTTGTTAATGGTCATTTACAGCAAGGTAAAATACTTTGGATCATGAAGCAAAAAATGGATGAGATCTGATTTTAATTGTATCCTAAAAATGTATGACCTCTCTGGGCAGGGCTAAAATCAAACTGGAAATCTAGGGTGGGACCTGGCCTTAATCTCTAAGTTTGGCATATGTCCTCCCTCTGGAGACTGGCAGGCCATTCTTCCTCTGCTGGCTATGAAGGGCACACAGGCACTAACTGCAGACTTAACTTTCAAATATCTGAGAGAAGCAGATTTCTGGTTAATTTACAGCAAAAGACGTTGAAACTTTTCAATTATATTTTGTTCTGTAAACAAAGAAAAGTATGTAGAAATATACATGGAAGAAAACATGCTCTGTCTAAAGGCATGTTTCCTGTAACAGGCAATGCCAACTCTACAAAAGAGCATTTGCTGATTAATTTGTCAATGGTAAAAACTTTAACTGGGGATTTGTATTCCTGGCCTCATAGGCAGGAAGCTTCAGGTGACTGGTAACCATGCCTTGAAAACTTCATTCTGAAGGAGGGGAAGAAGAACAAAATTGTGGGTTTATTTTTATTTAGGTTTTTGTTTGGTTGTTTGAGTCATTTATTGGCTTTTTTTAAAAAAGAAAAATAACGAAAAGAACTGAACATGCATTAAACACTTCCGTAATGTCTTACATTGACCCCAAGTGCTTACAACATTTTGTCCTTTATTGGGAGAGACCTGTGCTGAAGGTGGTGCCTGATCCTCATGTATGAAACTCTGTTTCCAGTCTTTTCTAAGTGAATAGTCTGCTTTGTGAAAAGCGGTTCATCGGTGGTTAACTTTCTTATTTTCTTTGAAAAAGACCAGATCTGCCAAATTAAACTGAGACCTGCTGAGATAATCACGTTGATCTGGAAGGGGACTGTACCCTTAAAACCCCTCCTGGAGCTAAAGGAACTTTAGTTTAGTGCTCTTGATTGAGGTGGTGGCTGGCAACCAAAGTGGGGGAGCCCTTAGGAGACCAGGAGGGTCATTAATTTTAAAGCAATTGTGGGATGCTTAGATGGCCTGTAACTCACTCCTGCAGCATGAAACACACGTGCACAATGTTCCCTCATACCCTGCTGTGCTGTGGGCTGCTCACACAAGCACAACATCACATCATATTGTGGCTACCCACAATCAATGAGCAGATCCAGTCACTAATCTTGAGACTGCTCATCCACCCTGTTTTAATCAAGCATTGGCTCCGCATTGCCTCCTGGGGGAAGTTTATATTTCTTTCTGTTTCAGACCTCCAGCTCTAGTACCTGCATTTAAGGATCATTTCACCAGAGGAAGATGTTTCTTTATAAGGTTTCTTTATAAGATATTAGGAATTGGATTTATTTGACGCTGTGAGAGGAATATGGCAAGTATGGGTTGTGACTGCTGTCTGCAATGATTCCCTTGTGGTATTGAAGGGGTGATAAGAACAGATAAAAGTGGTCCAGAAACAATGAGCAATAAACTGGGAGGTGCCTTCAGAACTGGAGAGGAAACAGCTGATAATTTGATTCATTGCATTTGTATTTTTGTATCTTTTTCCTGTGCAGAAGAAAAACAAGTTAAGAGTGTAGGTCTCCTGAAACTAACAAAAGGATGTGGAATAGACTTTTCCCCAATTTCCAGGTGAATTGCCTTCTGCAGGGAATGATGTGGGGATCAAACGGCCTCCTCTTCTCCTCCTGTAGTTGTGAAGGGTCAAGGAACAATTGCAATAGCTGAAATATGCTCCCTCAGTTAGCAGAAATAGGAAACATCTAACCAAACTCAAAACTGACCAGAATGTGTGTGTATTTGTGTTCAGTTCTTCAGCTATTCCTCTGGAAAAATCATGCAAGACTCTTGCAAAACCAGCAGGATTGACAGATTAAATCCAATTTCTCTCCATTCCTGACGTTTCCTGAATGCCCAAGGGAGGAGGTGATGTGTCCTGGCTGTCTCTGTGGCACAATCATGTGGGAATTCTCCATCCCTGTGGGCACTGAGGGACCTGCACCTCCTCACCTCCTGAGGGCTTTTCTCCTGTGCTGCCCTCGAGGCACCCCAGGGCAGCTGCAGCACAGAAGCCACCAGTGCACTCCATTTTAATCTCTACAATGTGCAAATTCTCTTGAAGGTCTGTGCTTGGCAGGATGTCACTCAACAGCACAGTTCCAGCACGTGGTTCTGCTGCTGCTTCTTTACAGCACAAGTGAACACTGCCAGTATTTGGATCTTTGCTGTCCTTCTGTGCCTTCACTTTTGATCATATTGATCATTAGTTTGTACTTGTTGAGATTTTCAGCTTTTGTCACTAATTGCAGTGATATAATGATATAATTGTTTGCCAGATCTCTTTTAAGTCAAATTTATATTAATTTCACCACATCTTCTCTCGATTTCTTTTCAGCAAAATCCCTTTGTTTAGACTTGGGCCCAAACTATTTTTTTCTGGAAAGCATTGAAAGAAATGGTCCTGGCTGTCTCCTTTTGACAAAGGATAATTGGAAAATATAAGATTTCTTACTTTACTGAAAGGTATCCACTTCTTTGTAAGAACTCTTTTTGATTTTGATGAACATTGAAGAGACAATTTTTATTCAACTTCATTAATATCCAGTCATTGCTATTGTTTGTATGAGACACCCACTTGCTTGCAGAGCTCCAAAAGTGGTCATTGTGAGGAAAAGAATTTTTGAAACATAAATTAACTTAATTCTTTTAGTTACAAGAGAATGCTTAAAACATATTGGAGTTTTCAAATTTTTTTTTTGTTCCTTTTTCCTCTCCCAGTTTTTATTTTTGGGAGAAATAAAGGTATTTTTAATTTTTTCAATTTTCTCAATTTTGCTATACTAGAAGAAAACTTAAGAAGCGTTAGGAATTTTTACTTCCTACAGGAAGATTTTTCTTGACAAACCAAATTCTAATTTGACTACAGCACCTGTAAAAATCTTGACCAAATTCCCATATAAAGTGTTAGGATCAGATTTTAAAATTCCCCCCAAGAATTTATCATCAATACTCAGGTTTCAAGAAACATAACCTCACTTTGCCTACCTTACTTCAAACCAGAAAGCTGTGTACAGACACATGAAAAATATTATTGCCAAAATGACACAGAACTGGAAAAACTTATCATTCTTTACTCAGAGAATTCCTTTTTTTGTCTTTAGTGCACAACAAATTTTGTTCCCATTACCATTAATTTATACCTGTGTGAGGAAGAAACATAAATGTTCCAACACAAATAGGCAGAATAAAAGGAGAGATTTGAACAACAGCTAAAAAGACAACTGAAACCATATAAAACAAATCTGGTTTTTATCTCCTGTAAATCTCTCTCATTCCTGCCATGCATCATTGGCTATGATCATCCCTTACCCTCCTTTGTCCTTTTTGGACTGTGAGGTATGTAGAACTGGAGCCTGTCTTCAAAATTTTGCAGGCTGACACAGATATCATTAATTCTGTATAAATATGGCCATATGATTATGGTTGCCTCTACGTTCACAGTTGTTATGGGTGGTAGTCTCTGGCTTCTGTGTCTGCATTGTGACTTTACAAACAGCATCCAACAAACACCAAACATTTCTCATTCACCTGTTAGGACTGACCTTGCCAGCTGGACAAATCCAGTCCCACCCAGCAGAGATATCTGTACATCCAGAGCAGTTATGAAAATACTATACAATAAGAAAGTATCCTTATAAATTGTAATTCATATATATGTATAATAGCATATGTATGTATAATTTCACCTTTGGATGAAAACACAAAATGGGCAATTTCAGGTCATGAAGGAGAAAGTCAGTGGAGCCAAACACATGAAACTGAACTGCGAGGCCTGGGAATGTGACCTGATAAATGAATAATAAAGCAGACAGACAGATAAGAAGGGCTTTCTCCTCAGAGCTCTGCAACTCACACAACTTAATCTTTGTAAGGGAGGGAAGTGTTGCAAATGCTGCCTAATATTTTTCTGAAGCTCATGTCCTCTGCAAAAAACCCTAGTAACCATGCTGAAATGATTAGAGTGATTGTACCATGAAATGGCTTGGATTTGCTCATCTGGCTTCAAGTTCAGAGGAATGACCAACAAGCTGACTTATGTTCTTAACAGTGTAGACCCATAAGGGTTCAAGCAGATGTTGCAGGCTTACTCCAGGCAAATACATGAAGTTTTGTGGTTTCTCTTAAGTGTTTGCTAATATCTACCACATTGCAAAGTCAAATGTCCTTTCTCAACAGAGCTGACTATTCATAATACAATACAGATGATTTAATCTGTGGTTAGGACTTTCCATTTCTACTAGAGCTGTGTAAAGTCTGAACTGCTCAAACTTACATTATACTGACATACAAACCAAACAAAAAAAAAAGAAAAAAAGAAAAAAAGAAAAAAGAAAAAAAGATCAAAAATCCCTGTCAGTCCTAAACTCTGAACCCATTCCAGTTCACATATCTGCAGCTGGGTTATGCAGCGATGCTATGACCCTGTGCATGTCCATCTGCTACTGTGACATAGCTCCTTCAAGTCCATTATTGAATAAAATGGGAGATTTTTTAAGGAAGTTTTTCAGGCAATTAAAAGTAAGTATATTTTAAGAACTAGAAGCACCAGGACTTCAAATGTACTTGATTCTGTTGTTTGCATCAAATATTCATCCACTCTCCTCTCTTATTTGGGGCTCATATGAAAAATAAATGCTAACTTTTAATATTGAAAATATTTTTTGCAATTAATTATCAGGTATGTTGTTTTAATATGATCATTCTTTCAAAGTTGATTTAAATTCTCTTTGCAGTCCTGACCATGTTGTAATCCTGAAGAGGGGTTTTTTTGTTTTATTTTGGTTTGTTCCCAGAAAAGGGGTTTATTCAAAAACGTGATGTTCCTGAAGAACTCAAAGGAATCTCTTTTGATATCAGTGAGTGGTTTTGGACAAATGCATTGGGTGATAAAAGATTTTGAAAATCCTAAACAATTTGTTTTGACATCTTTAAACAAAGACATTTATTTGGTTTTGCTTGAAAAACTGTTTTTGATAATAAGTGAAGACAGAAGACTGAGAGATTTGAGCTGCACAAACAATACATTTTGTGTTTGAAGAAATACCTCTGCTGACAAAATATGTATTCTGAGTTTCTGTTGGTTTAGCAAAATAAACAATGAGTTTTGGTTGACTGAAGATTATTTTCCTTTTAATTTTTCAGTTTGGGCAGAGCATCAAAAAAATTCATTAACTTCCTACATAGCACTGCTCCTGAGTAATTCCCAGAACAAGGAAGAACAAAACAAAGTTTATATCTTGGTTGAAACATTGGCCACTTTGAAATCAATGGCAGAATTCCCATTAATTTCATTGGAGTCAGGCTTTTACCTTCATCTTTAGCTAACAGCTCAGTTTTCCTTCATTATAGATTGCAGAAGTGAAGGAGATTTTTTCGGTTCAAATCACTGCTGGTGAATCTGTCCCAAGAGAAACATGCAGTACACACTTCTCATTTCTGTCCTAAAAGAGCATTGGAAAAAGCACATTTCACCAACTTTTATAACACATATGGGCATTTTCAAACGTATCTTAATGTCTTTGTCTATAGTAAACCCTGCTAAGGATGTTAATAATTTTTGACAAGCACTTCCCTTGTGTCTGGATTTTGAAAGGAAAACCTAGAGCATAAAATGGCCTTGTTGTAGTCATGCAGTGGATTGAAAGCAGCAGAAGCTGATAGCAAACAATTTTTCTCAAATGTAATTTTGGTTTGCTTTCCCATGGATCTCTACTTTGCCTTCTGCTGCAAGCTGGCAGCACTATTTAAAAAGGCAGGAAAACAATCAAACTCAGAAATATCCTTTAAATACTAATTTCTTTTTGTA
>JANPWX010000019.1:4570463-4675017 GCA_024734555.1 Trochalopteron elliotii
AAAAAAAAAAAAAAAAAAAAAAAAAAAAAAAAAAAAAAAAAAAAAAAGTGAAGAGGAAGTAAAATTCTAACTTCACGTTGAGTGACAAAGATCCTGAATTTATGAAAACATGTTCAGGCATAAATCTATAAATGCTAAGGCATAAGACATGGCACAATTAGAGAGAAAAGAGTCACAGGACTGAGCAGAACATTTCTTTAATGTGGCAAATTAAAGTAAGAATTTTAGCTTTATGAGGAGTCATTTGTAAATATGTGTGTTCATCCTCTACCACATGTTTCCTCCTCCCTTCCTACTGGACCAGCCTATCCCTTCTTCCCATTTTCTGCTGTAACAGCAATCAGGCTTTTCCTTTCACTTGCTCTGGCAGCTGCAGTCCCAACCTCCTCCCAGCACTGAGAGTACACAGTGATTACACACTATTGCAAATGATCATTTTCCCTTCTGCCTCCCAGCTACAAATTCCCATCATGGTATACCCCTTTTTAAATCTCCTCTTTATTGAGTTTCATCAGCAGAAGGCCATTGTTAATACATCTGTTTGAAATAAAAAATAATTTCCCTATGTCTGCCACCCTCTCTCCACTACAGACTCTCACCCGATCCCAGGTTCCAGCCATGATTAGGCAGCACACATGTGTTTCAAATAAAAGCTGTCTTCTCTTCACACACCCTCCTCCCTCTCACAGCTGTAGATTTCCCTACTGCATTATCCTAATTCGTAACTTTTCTGCCTTGTTTTCAGCCATGCTCTCTCATTAGTGTTTTCCCTGTTATTTAGATTTACTTATGCACGTGTTTAGCACCTTTCTTTCAAAGAAGAGGTTCAAGAAGTTATATCACTATCACAGTCTTCATTTTAGACCAGGAAACTCAGACCTGCAGAGCTGGAGAAACTTGCTGCTTGCTCCACAGTTGGTACAGAAGGCTTAGGAATAGCCTAAGCCTTCTCTGCTGGTGTAAACTAGAGCTGGAAGTCCAGATCTTTGGGCTAATGGGCATATGACCTTCTGTTGGGTTGCTCTCTCTCCCTTTTACTGTTTTTGGAGACAGGTGTCTTTGAGAAGTATTACTTACATGTGCTTAATATGTAAGATTTATTGTGGGTTATGGAAGCAGTGGGTTTCAGACCTATAGGGACATCCTTTCATCTGTTATTCAATGACCAGAGATAGTCTTAAATTTGTGGAAGATCAGGGCTTGGGCCCATCCTCGCTCCCATCTGCACAGCAGATGGCTTGTGTATGTCCCTAGTTTAACCTACCAGGGGCTCTGGGTTATTACCCTGACTGCTTGTGCCTCCAACTGCAATTATTCACACCCAAACTATGTTTCAGTCTACGATTTAAAAACTCTCAACACTGAAATACTTTCCTCTTCCTTTGCCCATGCTACCATGAACATAACCAGAACATGATGGTGCAGGCAGTCCTTACACTTGCTGCATTTATATTGTATCCCAAAACTGGTACTGTCAGCCCCAGCTACTGAAAAATTATGAGTTTGTGCTCCAAAGCATTGCCAACACAAAAGAACTAATTAGCAAGCAGTTGTGCTTGTCTGGCTTCTTGCCTTGAGCCAAGATTTTCAGCTTCCCTCCATGACTGTAGTATCTAGATATGTAAATATTTTTTTACTTCTTTTGTAAATGAATGCTGGAGTTCCAGTTCGATCTCCTGTTTTGGGAAGGTGATGGTTTAGGAAGGAATCACACCCTTTGTTGGTGGTCTCACTAAATACTTAGAAATGCTGAGAATGTGTTGCAAGGCCTGCCTCCAAAGGAAAATTTTTGTATATACCAGATAACATTCCACTAAAGGTAAAAGTTTCTGGTCATCTGTGTCACCTGTTAAATGTCAGTACCTAAATAACAGCAAAAACAGTGAAGGAAATCATTCAGAGCATTGTGTAATTTTGTTTCTAAAACACTGTTTTGAATAAAAATGTCTACAGGATTGACAAGCGGTTCACGTCTTTAATAATTTCTCTATTGTGAAATAAGTGTATTTAATTTTAAAACAAATTTCCACAAAAGAAAAAGGACTGTGGAGAGCACGGTTATCTTGAAGTAGACAGCTAGAACCACAGTACCAGAAACAATTTTCTAACTGTATTGGTAGCAACGCCTGTGGTTTTCCTGATTTTGCTTTTATTTTATCACCTTCATGGCTGACAAACTCACTAGAATTGAAATATTTAAATATGAAAGAGCTGAATCTAGAGACAATTTATCTGATATAATAAAAATATCTCAGAACAACTCAGAAAACCTGTCCAAAAACATCACAATACTATTTCCTCAAAATACTGTCTTGGTCCTTTGCAAAAATGTTTAATGATGATGAAGTCATAGAAAAATACTGAGGGAATGCTTGAATGAAAATATGTCATTTTCTGGTTAGAACTCCAAACCAGAAGGGCACCAAAGGAGTTACATTCAATGTTGAAGTGTGTGTGTTTTCATAGAGAGCTTCTCTATCTGTTTGATTTCTGTAAACATGATAGGCCACAAAGCAAAAGAATATAGGGGGAGATTTTGGATACAACAAAATCCCTTACTTGGAGAAGTTAAAACTAGATAATTAGGTCAACTTTGATATAAAGCAGCAATCTCCAGCCTGTGACATACTGGCCATTTGTTTCCTGTAAGGCCATGTTGACACTGAGTGTTTGCCAAAGGAGCAGGGAAGTCAGAGCAAGGCTGTAGGGAGAGTAAGGTGAGCTGCATCTCAGCCCAGTCCTCTCCAACCCATTGGACAGAAAGCCTCAGTCCCAGCCAGCTGTGACAAATATCTGGCACCATTAGCACACGTGGACTGGTCTAGATTGCTGGCCTAGAGAAACTGAAACAGATGTTGTGTTTGTGGCATTGAGTTCTAAAACAGGAACAACAAACAAAACCCCCCAAAAAACCAACCACGTAACAAACAGAGCAACAATAGGTTCCATCCCTCTTTAAAAGATAAAAAATAAAAAGGGAGAAGTTGCTCTTGGGAAAGTGGAATTTTGCTTCCACACATCATCATCATCATCATCATCATCATCATCACCATCATCATCATCATCACTATTATTACAAAAAAGGAGAAGCTTAAATGTGGGACCTAACTTAAACCTTCTTCAGCTGGATTTGTCCCCATGGCCTCAGTCAAACTGGATACTGATAAACTGAATTTGTCAGAAGCAACAGACCTTGATTTACCTCTCTCATTTCTTCATGCTCTCCTGTTCAATTGACCTAAAATGCTAAAGGTGTCTCTGAGGGAACGGTATGATGTAAGAGAGACCAAACTAAAACCTGAGGATTTTATCTTATTGTTGTTCTTACTTCTAATAAAAGCTGTTAGACAAAAATAAATGACGGGTGATTTCTGCACTGAGGAGTTTACAACAGAAAATCCACTCCTGGATAGTCTGTAATTTTCTGAGTGTTGGCCGAGACGGACAGTTAGTCTTAGGCAGAAAATAAGAAATAAGGCAAAATTAATAATGACTTTTCCCTTTGTTGCTGTAAGGTAGGGAAAACTGTAGTTTTCAGCTCGGCCTTGCTTTCTTCAGATTCTTGAAGTTCTTTGTGGACATAATGGAGTTTAAAGGAAAATGCAGCTTGAAATGTTACTCTTCCATGTAAAATGTATATTCCTCTGCATGTGCATTTCCTCAGCTCTGCTTACAAAATCAGTACTCATGACTGAACTCCTCAGAGGTCTCTATAACACCATAGAAAAGAAAATTGTGGGTTTGGCTCATTTGTTGTTCAAAGAATTGCTAAGTGAGTATTCAGAAATACTTCTCTGATTTGGCCCTCTGCAAGGACAGAAAGTTTCTTGTGATCAGATCAAAAGACAAGAAAGCAAAGCAAGACTTGCAGAAGTTAGAATTTGTCTCCAACCATCTTTTATTTTTCACTGCTGGACGTGGTACACCAGCAGGAACTTGGGATAATACAAGTATACACTCAGACTTCCAAACCCCAGTGGAATTTTCAGGCCTGGTGGTAGAAGTGCTTTATCTCAAATAACCACCCATATCATCCCCTTCTGGGTTCTGCAGTAGAGTTGTGAGAAGCCACTATGTGCAGGCAAGCATATAGGATGTGTGCTGCAGGCTCTGCATGATCAGCAAGCATTTGGCAGCTATCAGCCTTAACAGCTTCCTCTCCACAAGTCCAATGAAAGCCTTTTCTTCTGTATTCCCACCAGAACTGTCAATGTATTAAAGAGCTATCTATGCTTCAAGATTCAAGGCATGAATATTTTCATAATGAACACTGTATTCCTATACAGGAAGTCCAGTTAGTCCATATACGTGCAACTGGTTTTATGGCTGGATTATTCCGTTCCTTCAGTGAAGAGGAAATATTTTACATATTTTTTTCTCACAGTTGTTCATGTATGTTGTACAAAATACGTGCTCTCTGTTTGGATCTACTGATAATCAACAAGGGCTAAGGTGCTGTTGAAGCCTTTCTACACCTGGAATTAGCCTACCAATCTGTCCATTTCCTTTGAACTAGTACTCTTCTGCCATGCTTTCTTAAAATTGGCCAGTCATTCAAAAATTAGCTGTGGGGACACCAACACACAGAGTCTGACTAAACAAGGTTTGTTCTCTGGGAAGATTGGACTAAAATGACATTTCAGTATGCTACACACTCATCCCTCTTCCTGCATGGGATCAGCTATCCTACAATCTGAGCCAGGACCATACAAGATATGTGCACACAGCCATTAGCAACACAACCATGTGAAGGGAACATTTTATGCAATTCAATGTGGAATTTCCCTATACTGTGTGGTCTTGTTGCTGTTTGTCTGGGCAACAGATCCATTCTACCAGTTTCAAGTCTCTGTGGCCGAAAGCTGGGCAATTCTCACTCAGACTTGTTACAGGATGTCTCCAGGCCATTTAACACCCAGAAGATTAAATGAGTCTTAGAAATCACATCACCTTTTTCAATCTGTTTAAAAGTTAGGCTTCTAATCAAAGGTAACCACTGTTCATTCTATAGTTAATAAATAAATACTTCCAGGAGAGTCACTCATCCTCAGAGAAAGAAGTAGTGCTAAGAGCAGGCAGTGGTACATTTTCAGACCAGTCAGACTCATCTGTGTCTCTCCAATGGTTGGAGAAAGACAGATAGGAAGATATGTGTTGAGATGAAATCTGGACCTGTTGGCTTCACAGGGAATTGCTCATAGCCTCTGGAGGTGAAGAGCTGTCCTTAGGTAACAAAAAGTCCATGTGTGGAACTCCTTGCTAGATGTGCAATGCAGATACATGGCCAGTAGAGACCATGTTATGGCCATGAAAAATTCCTTTCTGTTTGAGAGACAAATGGGGGTTTAAAAGAAACAGAAACTGAGTATGTTTTTTCATGTGGTCTAGTAATTTTTCTCCTAGTAGGAAAATTAGGGGGTTTATGGTATTGCCTAGTTGTTGCTTCGTTGCTTCTCTCCAAACTACCACCAGAGGTAGGCCAACAACATCATCTTAAAAGCAGGAATTAGTGTGTCAAAACTGATCTTGCCTTAACTCTCCATATGTTGCTATGCACTGACGACTGACAAACTGCACACAGTCTCCATATTCTCTGGAAAGGACTGCTGAAGTATTTGACAAGCTTCAGTCAAACCAAGCTGTTTTCTTCATCTTGAAGCCAACTTGCCAAACAATCTTTTGACACTTGGTGGTATTTTATGTTGGATTCCTCAGTGTAAGAAGGTGTAAAAAAAGGTCAGTGTTAAGTTATACCAGTCCTCTCTGCTATGTTGCTGTAACAGCACCCCACGTTGGAGTTCTCAGTTTTTCAGCTGCTCATCAGAGCAATTCTCTGTCATAGCTGTGTAGTGTCTTAAAGATATGCCAGATGTTAGATATGTTTGATACAAGGCAGCACCAACATAGTGTCTTTTGAATGTATTTACCATGCATATTTTAATACCTCAGCTCTGGTCCAATGGTTCATTTGTTCCAAATACTTTCAAACTACTGTAATGGTTTAGGATTTTTTCTTATTTTTCTGAAGAGTCTGTTTCTTTTCCCTCAAGCTTCAACCGGATCTGTTATGCACAGTTTTGTGATCTGATATCTGTTGTGTTCTGAAACACTGTGAAAAATTTCCAAACACTCCCAGAAGCACAAACCAAAGGTCCCAGCTCCTGTCAGTGGGATGAATTATTACTATGTTCAGTTTATCAAAATTAGGGTACTCTCCCACCTTTTGCTATGAAATTTGCAAGCTTCCCAGGCCTCTGCTAACCTGCCCCTGTATTCTCCACACTCTCTCATTTCCCTTCCCTTCACTATCTACTCTCTTTTGTCCCATGTGGTACCCCAATAGCCCTCTGTGACTCTCTGCCAGAGGTCTCCCAATGCCACTTGACTGCTTTTTCCAAAGGTTGCCATCCTTTTCCAGAGGACATAATTCATAACATTTTATATGGAACAGCTGTTCCTCATGAGTAAACCAGCTGTCTATCTAGACAGCTAGAATAAACACAGAATAAACCAATTGTCTAGAATAAACCAATGTTGTACCTTTGCAAATCACTTTTCTACCACCCAGGACTAGACAAAAGAGAGCTTGGGATTTCTAGCACATCTCTTCATCACTCCTTTCACAGGATATTTTTACTTCAATCTATTCATTGCATAAGTGAAAATAAACATCTTTCACTGCCCACTGTTATAATTTTCTCTCCCTCATAATTTTGTTCTTTTTTTCCAAAATAAGGTGAAAAGAATTGCCAGAAAAGCTGTTGAAGTCTAAGTTTCTAAAATTACTTAATATTGCTCCTGCTTCCAAAAAATCCCCATACAATGCTAGATTAGCTTGAATTTAAAAATTGCAGACAGCTTGGTCTCAATCTCACCTCTTGCAAATCAGGCAGCCCTTCTGCAAACCCAAACCAGCAAACTCCCTAAATCTTTAATGGGGTTGCACAGGTAAGAGAAGGTGGCCATGTCACATTCGGCAGAGTGGTGTGAAGGTCTTGCTGTCATTGCAATTTGCCTGTACCCAGGTGTTCTCTCTTGCCCTTTATTCAGTCTTACTTTGGGAAGGGCAGTGGTGGTGCTGGTTAGGGATTGTTCTTTTCAGTCCATTTGTACAGCATCTGTCACCACTTGGCCCACAGCTGCAGCTGAAGGGCAACTCCATTGTGTGGCTTAACAGAAATTTGATTAGAGATGCAGAAATCCAAATCCCTTTGACCTCTTTTCAGTATAGTAAGCTCTTACCAGACAGTTATTTTTGGTTCTCTTTTTGGCATAAATTCAGGTGGAGCAGGACAAAGGGATGGGTGATGTTGTGCCAAAGCCCATAACTGCTAAGCAACAGGAAATAGGACCTTCTTTTTGTCACTCTGGTTGTTACAGCTACTTTTGGCTTCCTAGAGCTCAATGGACATGTCTGGTTTTTAAATAAGAAAAGTTGTATTGACTTTCATTGATATCATAGGAAGTGTCCTCCAAAGTGTCCCAAAGATCTTTTTCTTGTAGAACAGGAACATTGCTTTTGTCCAGCCTTGGCCCAGCTGCTGCCTCGTGGTAAAAACACCTTATCTCTGCTCTGTCAGGCTTCCCAACGAATGCAAAGTAGATTTCCACTCCAAGCAGGATTTCCTATTAAGCTGCTGACAAGATCTGCCCACTGTAATTTCTGGGAGAGCTGAAGAGCTTCTCTGAGCTGTCTGTGTGGCCTGGATGCCAGCTAAACTCAGTACAGTTTGAGGCTTCACATGGTAATTCTTCATTGCAGCTTGTACTCCTGTCTTCTCTCCCTCTGTGCTTTTGGATTCTTACCCACCACAGATTTTGCTCATATTCACTCAGAGCCTGTCTCCTTCCCCTCCTCCTCTAGCGCAGAAGACTAAAAGGAGGAAAAACTGGACCATGTCCATAAATGTTTATCTAGTGCATGATACAGTAGCCACACTTCAACATACTGAATAAATATCCTATTGGTTCACACAGGAATTAGGGAGAAGCTGCAAATACAGATGACCTGCATTACCACTAATGTGAGCACTTTATCCATCACCATTCACCACTCTGCTGCTAACTCATAAATGAATGGCCATGAAGTTCAACTTTATATATTATTTCAAGGCTACCTGTCCTAGGGGTCTCTAATGTGAGGATCAGGATTGCAGGAAGATCTGTTTTAAGACACCTTAACTCCAAGAGCTTCAAAGATGATTAAACACATTCTCCTATTTGTATGACTGACTTCTCTCAGAGTTTTCACAAATTTTTGAGGACCTATACAGGAGCAACTTGGGTTCAGCCATGACTTCTTCCAATTAAGGAATAATCTGAACTCTGTTCTATCTTCCCTCCAACTCTTTTTTTACACAGACCACCTCCTGATAGCTGAGAACTCTCCTAAATCCTCTGCTTTAGTTTTTCTCATTGAACATTTGAGGAAGGGATGTGATCAACTCTCCACGAAAATCCTGACTAAATCCATTGAATCAAGTCCCTCACAACTTCTTCCAAAATTATTCCATGTATAAGTCAGTGCACTTATTATGCTTCATGACAGAATAAATAGGGTGTGAACAATGAGCTTTTTGAGTAACTTTTGTTAACTCTACTGATATATTTCTGACATTTTGGTTTTCAGTTTTAAAAACATGGCCCTGAATTCACAGGAATAACCACGAGCATAAAGAAATAGGAGTTTTTCAGAAGTGTATATATATATTCAATACCCAAGGAGAAAAGAACCCCATATGGAACAAAACTATAGTGAATTTACTGCAATTTCCCTCCAGTTTCCTAACCAGCTGTGGACTTTTGTATCATCTTTGGGATTTTTCAAGAAACATCCTGCTTTTTAACAAATCATTTGTAAAGAAATACAGTCAGACAATTTTTTCATCTCTTTTCCATTTTACTATTGTGTCAAAGCCAGAGGAATAAGCAGAAAGGAAGAAAATAAAGAAGAAAAAATGTGCCAGTGAGTTATTACTCTGTCTATTGCATGTTGCCTGTGAATAGGGAGTATCATAATTTTTTTTTAATTTGATCACCAGCACTTTCTTTTTCCAGAAAGCAGAACTGGAAAGGAAACCCCTGTGAACCTTGTCAACATCCTAGGGCTCCTCCAGACTCTAGATGAGGATCTGAAGGGCTCTGCTGTACTTCTGCCAAGCTGCTGAAGTACAAAGGTCGCTCTACTCTCCCTTGGGACTCATCTGTTTCCATCATACATACAGACAAAGCAGAGGATTCTTCCAGCCTCAGACAAATGGCAAACCTAAGGAGAAAAAAATGTCAAAAAAAGAAAAAACTTGAGGCCCTCTTCAGAAACAGGTGTTCTGGTCTGGAGGCACACAGACAGACAGGCCACACTATCAAAGTGCATCTGGCTGCATGTCTGGCAGGGTGTTTATAGGGGCCACAACGCTGGACATGCTGTCTGGCTTATTTGTCTTGGTCCCTTTCTGCTTTGTTCATTGAGGAAACACCTTCTCTCAAGGGAATTCTACCCTAAATACTCCTGGCAGCCTGTTCTCACAGTGCCCTGGCCTGTGATTGCCAGCAGTGTCTAAACAGAGGTAGGTTTAGCCCCAGTCATGGGCAGTGCAGTCTTGCATGGATCAGAAATAGCTTGGCTAAATATTTCCCGACTGGAAAAGTGGCAGAAAATGCCAAGGTTCTTCTCTTGAACACAAGAGCCAAAAGACTTCTTGGACTACCCTGGTGTATCTGAGTATATCTGTCTTTTTTTGTCAATATAAATTTTCACAGAGTACGCACAACAATTGTGAGGGTTATCCTGTCCCAACACTAAGACTTACTGACCATCTTCAAAAGATGGAATCATAGAATTGTTTAGGGTTCAAAAGACCTTTAAGATCATTCATTCCAGCTCCTAACCCAGCACTGCCAACTCCACCACTAAACCATGTCCACTAGTACCACATCTAGGTGTCTTTTAAACAGCTCCAGGGATGTTGACTCTGCCACTGCCCTGGGCAGCCTGTCCCAGTGCCTGGCCATCATAACAGTGAAGACATTATTCCCAATATTTAATCTAAACCTCCCCTGGCACAATTTGAAACCATTTTTTCTTGTCCTGTCCCTTGTTATCTGGCAGAAGAGATTGACTCCCACTTGGCTACAGCCTCTTTTCAGGGATATTTAGAGAGTGATAAGGTGTCCCTCAAGCCTCCTTTTCTCCAGGACAAACACCCTCAGCTCCCTCAGCCACTCCTTCTAGGACTTGTGCTCCAGACACTTCAACAGTTTTGTTGCCATTCTCTGGACTTGCCCCAGCCCCTCAGCGTCCTTCTAGTGAGGAACCCAAAACTGGACAATGGGATTCAGGTATGGCCGAGTACAGGGGGACAATCACTGCCTTTGTCCTGCATTGTTTATTTTCTAAAATTGCATTGCTTTTTCCATCAATCTCTCTTTGAGCTCTGGACGTAGAGTTGATGTTTTATGAAATTCAAGAGTTTTCTCTCATTTCTGATAGAAGACCTCAATATAGATCTGCAATGCCCTCATCAGAACAATTTTCCTGAAAGCACATGCATGGCAAGTCAATAAGCTTGATGTGAGATACCAGCACATGGCATATGACTGCAGAAGCAAAAATGTGATCATGATTTGGCAAAAATTTATGTGGTCCTCAGAATGTCTACATTCATGCATGACCATATAAATCAGAGACCTATGAATGCCATGTGCACTTTTTTCTCAATCCTTGGAAAAAGACACTGGGTCAACTAATAAAACTAATTTTTAGCTTCAATAAACTTTATTCCCTCCTTTACCATGTCCTGCAGTAAAATTTCTTGCTGTCTGAGAAAAAAAAAACCCACCTGATTTATTCAAAGAAAGGTCAAAGGCTTTCTAGGCAATTTGAACCTCTTCTTGTTTAAATATAGACAAAACAAATGACTGCTGGCACTTCTAAGTTGTGCAAGACTTCTGGCTAATACAGGGCTCTGGATCTATTCACAGCTATCAAATATACCTCTATTAGATCCCCACTTGAAAAATAATAGTGAAAATTCCCTGTTCCTCATACCCTTACACTATATCCCTCCATGAAAATAAGTGCTGACAAGATGTTCATTTGAAATGCATCTGAAATCAGAGAACAATGTTCTTGAAGAGTACTTTTATGTTTGTAGCAAAGTATCTTCTAAAACAAAAAAATTTCCTAAACATGCTCCAAACGTAGATTACTCTCTAACCACTCCAAACAATGAATTATTTATAATTTCTGTCTCCATAAGTTTTTTCTATTAGATACAAAGTTTGTTTCTTCTCCCCGATGCACTTGATTTATTGAATGTTTCATAAATTTGATACTACAAGTTGTCAATTATAAAGATCCCCATATTAGCCTCAAAGAAGCCAGCTGTGAAACCAGCTGCACTCTAGCTCTGACAACACAGAGCTCACTGCAGGCTGAATTAATGCTCCAAGAAACAAGAAAAATTATTTGATGACTACAGATGCTTTGTTGTTGTGGTTGAACCTAGGAAGCAGCTAAACACCCCAGAGCTGTTTACTCTCTTCCCCCAGTAGGATGGAGTAGACAATCAGAAAAAAGGCAAAACTTATGGGTTGAGATAAAGACTATTTAGTATGACAGGAAAAGAATAGATAACAATAATAGTATGTAGAAGAATAGGCAAAACAAGAGATGCACAGTGCAGTTTCCTCACCACTCACTGACTGATGCCCAGCCCATCCCTGAGCATGTCACTGCCCCCCAGGCAACTCTCCACAGTTCTATTGTTCAGCACAGCACTGTATGCCATGGAATATCCCTTGGATCAGATGGGGTCAGCTGTGTCCCCTCCCAGCTGCTTGTGAACCCCCAGACTCCATGCTGTTGAGGTGGCTGAGGAGCAGAAAAGCCCTTGACACTCTCTAAGAACTGCTCAGCCATAACTAAAATATCAGTGTGTTAACAAAATTATTCTAACTCCAAATCTAAAATACAGCACTGTACCAGTTACTAGGAACAAAAATAACTCTATCTCAGCCCAAATCAGGGCAGTTGTCTATCAATTCTGGTACCTATACAAACTTTTAAAAGTGAGTGGAGGCAACTATATTGCAGTCCGCCACGTGGCTATGTCTAAGGCAAAAGACAATTCTGGGTTAGGAAAGCTTCCTTTCTGATTCTTACGCTAAATCTCTTTCATATCTTGAGAAAAGCTATGTTTTCATTCTCTTCTAGAAAAGCACTCAATTACTTTGCAATGACCATCAATATAAGGTGCATTTTTATTTAGGAGAAACTATTATTTCTTGATTATTTTTAATGTTAAAGGTTTTGAAAAGGCAGATCTGAAATGTGCCTGCAACTGGTTTTTCTCCTTTCCTACATCCATCTAATATCTGGTCTAAAAGCATGAACTGAGGGAGTGGGAAGATATTCCATGCTTATTACTGTTCTGCATGCCAGGAGCTCCTTTTCCCAACATAAAGGGGATTTGTAAAGACAGGGCAAGTACAAGGATGAGGAACAACAGTCATAAAATGCAAGAGGAAAATTCAAATTGGATACAATGGGAAAGTTTTTCAACAAGGGCCTGGTTCATCCCTGCAGCAGGTGCCCTGGGAGTCCCACCCTTGGAGTTTGCAGATGTGTCCTGGATATCACATGCTGGACAATGTGACAGAGCCTGGAATTTAGCTCTGCTTTGGAGAGGGTACTGACCTAGATGATCTCCTGAGGTCTCTTCCAATTAAATTTTGCTAAGAATTTATAATAACGAAGTTGTAAAATTAGCTTAATTAGTAATTTTAAAATGACTAATGCTAAAAAGTTCTGAAAATTGCCACTCCTATTTTGAGAGGAGGTTTTTTTCTTTGTTTCACAGTCCTTTCTCTAACATCACTATTAAGTTTAACTTCTAAGTCATAGGAACCACATATTATCCTTTATGAGGCTACAATAAAATACTTGATGGTATGTAGACAGATAAAGGGGGAGCAGCTGCCATGCTTTCTTGGTCTTGACTAAGTGTTGTGTTTGTCCTCAGACAGGTAGAAATTCCCTGGAGTTCATCAAATATTCAGGCAAAGGCTGATGACAGAACTAACAGTCAGGCAACAGCTTTTCTTTTATTTGGCTCACTGGAGTGTCTTTGTTTAAGACAGCTTAAGAGGCAGACACTGTGGAATGAGTTGCCTCCTCTTATAGTTGTAACCAATCCCTTTCCACCAATAAGGAGAAATTAAATATGGGTAGATGTAAGTGAAAAAAAACCACAACTGTTTATTATTAAGCAAAACAGCCTCAGATGAAAAATAACAGTAAATAATCACTCGGTACAAAATCGCTAAATCTCACAGAAGCCCCCTGGGAAAAAGAGAAACCCTTGAGAGGCGGCCCTGTGGGAACCCCATGAAGCTCAAAAAGGCCAAGTGCAAGGTGCTGCACCTGGGACAGGGCAATCCCAAGGCAATCCCAAATACAGGCTGGGAAGAGAACGGATTGAACCCTGAGGAGGACTTGAGGGTGCTGGTGGATGAAGCTCAACATGACCTGGCAATGTGCTCTTGGAAGCCCAGAAAGCCAACTGTGTCCTGGGCTACATCAAAAGCACCGTGGCCAGCAGGCTGAGGGAGGGGATTTCTACCCCCCTGCTCCTCTCTTGTGAGACCCTGCTGGGGTACCACATCCAGCTCTGGGGCTCCCAACATTAGGAATACAGGGACCTGTTGGAGTGAGTGCAGAGCACGACTACAAAGATGGTCAGAGGGCTGGAACAAGGCTCCAGGGAGATCATATAGTACTGGTACCAAGTACCAAGGACATGTGGTAATAGGGCAAAAGTTAATGACTTTAAACTGAAAGAGGATAAGTTTAGATTAGATAATATGAAGAAATTCTTGACTCAGAAGGTGATGACACAGTGCAACAGGTTGCCAGAAAAGCTGTGCATGTCCCATCCCTGGAAGTGTTCACAGTCAGGTGGGACAGAAATACAATCAGCCTGGTCTACTGGAAGTGTCTTTGCCTGAGGCAGGGGAGATTGGAACTGGATGACCTCTGAAGGTCCCTTCCAACCCAAACTATTCCACGATTCTGTGACTTGAAGGTGCAACACAAACCTCGTCACAGCCTGGCAGTACTCAGAGCAAATTCCTTTGAGCCCTTTGCTCCAAGTGCATCGTCAGTACCCGGTGCACTCGGTTCGGCACGGCGCGGGGCCGCTCTCGGGGCGGGGGTGAGGTGTGCGAGGGTGCGTGGAGAGAGAAGGGAGAGGTGTGGAACGGGGGGGTGCGGGGTGCGGATGGGGAGGAACCGGGGGTGCGGTGCGCGGGGCCGCGCTCCGTGCGGGGCCACGGCGGGGCGCGGTTGCCCGCAGAATGCCGGCTCGTCCCTCCCCGCCCGCCCCCTCCGAGCGGGACGCATGTGATCCTTTTTTTTTTTTTTTTTTTTTCCCATTTCTATGGAAACAGAGCAAAGCAAAGGGTAAATATACGGACAATGGCTAAAGACAATTTTAATTTTCATCCCCGCTTAAATGTCACAGTTTTTTAACGCGCCGCCGCTGTAACCGGAGCCGCCATCTGCAGCCCGGCCAACGAGCTGGTCCCCGAAGCCGGAGGAATACAAGTCCTTCATTATTGCCAAGTGGGATCAGAGCACGTAGGTCTGTTTAGACACTGCGCAGCATTGTAAGAGGGCTCTCTTCAGGGACAGCCATAAAAGCCTCCTTCTTCCTCCCGTTAGAAAAGAGCAGCTGTATTCTTCTTACGTGGACCCCGTCGAAGGTTGCCTGTCTCTACACTGCAAGAGTTTCGAGTCAGCGCGGAAAAGCAAACTTCATTTCACAGCCTGAACAGGGTTTCCCAGTGCAGGGTTGTGCTTTGGGTGGGAGCTGCGCTCACCCCTGTGCACGTGGCTCGGGAGAACCGGTAGGGAAGGTTCCTGAGGTTCTGTATTGGTTGTCTGACAAATATTTTGGCAGCTCTAAACTGACTTTACAGTATAATCCTGAGCAGTCTTATCGATTAGGGTATTTCAGGCTATTAATGACCTGTTAATGGCCACTCCCAACACCTCTGACATTAAATTAAAACCATAACCACTCCCTGTTAAACAGGAGACATAGGCCACTTTACAGTGCCAGCACTCCCTAATTTTGTATCAGGCTCAGCCTAGTTTTCCCTCTTCAAAACCAGTGACAAAGTGCTCAATCAGTGATATAAATAAATAGGACTGAATTGGTTATTTTATAGGTACATGAATGCCTTATTAATTGCTGAGTGTTACAGATGTGAACAGGGTGCTCTAAACTGTTTACCAGCTGGTTCTTGGAAATGAGACTTCCTGGATGACTTTCCTGTTGAGATATGCTGCCCCTCCTTGTAATTCCCTTGGTGGTTCCTGCTTCCCGGCAAGACCAAACACCCCATTCACACACAGGATCATTGCTGGCGTTGCCACTGGAGTTGCTAGAAGAGCTCTGGTCAGGCGCCTGGAAGATGCTGATTGCTCTGTGCAATTTCCCAGCGTAAGCCTGCTCATGACACACACAGCATCCAGAAATGTGAGCCATGCTGTCTGTGGCAGGGCAAACCCCGGGAGCACGTGGACTGCTCGGCTGCATCTGGAGTTGGGGTGACCTTTCCTGAAAGGACAGATTGGCTTTGAGTCAGGCTGGGAGTCAGCATTCTGCTGGATTTCTGTTAATTGTATTAATTGCAGCGGTCTCTGCTTGGCACTGCTTTACTTGGAAACCTGTGAGTGTTCACAGACAGAAATCTTGGCATGTGAAGGCTGTATCTTCTGGTTGGATTTGAGAAGGGGGAGGAAGAGGACAGGAGGGACTGACCAGCTGGGCTCCTTTCAGTGCAGTCGGGAAATTCAGAGTTGCTTCTGCTGCATTCCACTACCACAGTGCTGTGTTTCACAGGCTTCTTGCTGCTAATTAAATATTTAACATACATGTGAAGTAAGACAAAGGAAGGGAGGGAAAAACTGACGATTCAGATGTGACAGTATATTGAAAAGCAATCTTGTATTGGTATGGAGAGAAACTAGAATGTTTAAGAAGCCTTTTTGTCTTCAAAACCTTATGGTTCATTTGCGAGGGTGCATTTTACATACACAGAGAGCAGATCTGATGCTTTGTGTCAACATCCCTCATCCACTGTATTCATATGAACGTGAGGCACATTCTGACTATTACTTATCATAATACATAACAGTCCGGCCAGGTGCCTTCTTCATTTATGGTTTCCTGGTATGAAAAGCTTACAGTTACTACCAGATGTTCCCAGAAGGAAAAATCATATGGAAAATTACTGCAAAAATAGTCTCTGGATTAAACGACCTGATCAGTTCTCCAGTGCTGTGTTGTGAGATGGCATTTTGTCCTGCACAGACTTGCTTATGAATTACAAGAAAAAAATTAAAAGGATATTATGCTATCAAGGCATAAAAATTCCTCTCCAGGTTCATAAAGAATTTAGGAGAATATCCAGGAGCTATATTTGCAATTAATTTTAGTATCAATTGACTTTAATACCTCAGTATAGAACCAGAAATCTTTATTGTAGTCTGTTGTATGGGCTTTTGTTTGTGTTGGCTTTGTTTTCCCAGAAAATTGTATACCAGTATTTACAAGGATTTTAAAAAATAAAAAAAAAATTAACATCGCTCTCCTGGTTCTATACAAGGTTGAATGCCTGGTAAAATACCAGATGAGCCCAGCTGTTTCAAAGCACTTTAATTCACTTTTGACCAAGATACTGACATCTTCATTGCATATACTGAATGAATGCAAGAGTTGAATTTAACAGGGTCAGACTGATGTTCGCTTATCCCTCAGGGAATCTTTGTCTAATTGTGTATGGACCATGACAGCAGGCTCTTTAGATACTTGTTTAAATCTTTCATATGAAATGTCCTTCTCTCTCTCAAACAAATACATCTTTGATTTTAGGGCATAACAATGTATGTCTGTAGATTAAACCCTCGTTTCCTGGTAAAACAAGCCATGCATAAACCTCAGGAAGGTTTTGGTAAGTAATTAAAATCTATCAAATAAGGAACTGAGTTGAACAAAATCCCTTGGTAACGTAAACTGAGCTCTCTGGAGGTGGGTAGAACAGGGGGTTCCTGTAGGAGAGGATTTGAGCAAGACCTCTCTACAAGACCTCTGCAGATTCATTCAGGCAAAGGCAAAAAGGTCTTTCCTTAAAAGTGCTCCTCACTTTTCAGTTCCTTACTTTTATCAGGAGCTGTGGCAAGATGGAAACTTAAAACTGCTGAAAAAAGAGCATTTCTGCCTGAATGGAAAAGAAAAAAAAAGAGGCATATCCCTCCATTTGACTTGGTTTAGGCTTCTGGAAGACATTTGACCATCGTGGACACATTCACTCTGCAGTATTTCTCTTAGCTCAGTCATTGCCATACCACCATCTCATTGTGTCATTTGCAAAGCTGTGCTGCAGTGCCTAATGGCTTTCATTTATTTCAAAATATTTTTCAACACCCTTAATTCTTCTAGATTCTTCTGAAGTGGCCATTTGAATGATTACTCAAGACAGACATATAGAGCTACCAGTTCACCTTAGTTCTACTCCCTCCCATATTTCTAGGTGGTTTTTTCTCACTGTAATGACTACATACTAATGAATTACCATGCATTTTCAGTATGGCACTGGTGTGTTGATCTGGAGTTTGCCCCCTTCATCTTTAGGAATGCAAGGGTGCTGTTTCTGGTACATGCTTTTCATTTCCTTGGCTCTTCCCAAGCAGTCAGGTTTCTAAGAGCTTTTGATTTTTAATTTATTCATTTTGTTTGCATCTACTTTTATTTTGGACTCTGTTGCCATGGCAAGTTAAAATGGATGATTCCTCCAGTAGCCTGTCAGTTTGTTTCCAAAAATTTGTCTCTGTCTCTACAAAGTAATTATTTTTGCTGGCATCCATCTCCCTTCACTAGTTTTCAGATGCACTTGATGTCTCTTTCTCTCAGCATGAGGGCTTTTGAATGCCTGCCATTGCAAGATTTTTGTTGTTGTTGTTGTTGTTGTTGCTACTTTTGCCTTTCATCTGGTGCAACACCCTCACAAACCTCCGAAATCTTGCACTCCCCAAATCCCAGCACTCTTGTGTTTCCTTCTTTTGTAAATCATGGCTCTATAAACGGCAGTTTCCAAGATGGTTCTTGTCACTTTTGACTTTCTCTTGTCTACAGGAATATATCAACTACCAAGGAATGTCTATGAGAAATTGAAATTAGCATTCTCTCAGAAATTGTTGCAGATAGTGGCCCTTGACATTGGTCCCTTCGACTGCCTGCTCCAAAAGCCTTTAGTCTGTGTGTACCATAACAAAGCATTCACCTTTTTGAGGACCAAACTGGTATCAGTTGCCACCAGTTCTAGTTTTCAGTTATTAACAACAAGCTACCAAAATATATATACCTTCATAGATAAAACATATATAGATAAAAAGGCAATATTTCCTCTCTCTTACAGCACTGACCCATCTTTCCCCACTTAGCAAAGCTCTCCCGTATCATTCGCAAACTTTGCTGACTACAGAAGGGTGAGACCCCTCATTTTGGGGTATTTGGAAAGGCTTTTTGTGCACAGCCCTGTTAGAGTCATTCTTCTGCTCATTGGAATCTTAAGCCTCTCAGTGTCTGTAATTTTGTAGTAACCAGCAGGCTCAGCCTGACACACACGTATGATGACACACAGACTGAATATTAATCAGCATTTTGTTCAGTCCAAAGTGATTTATGGCTGCTTTGCCATGTGCATCTGCCACACTGTACTGGAGGCAGTTTGCTTTTAAACCCATTGGTAAAATGGCTTATAACAGTGACAATGACAATCAGCTCTTAAGAGCTACATCTATATAAAAAACCAAAGTAAAGCCAGTGAAAACTCCCAGGCACTGGAGGTTGACAGTCTCTACAACTAAATACAACATTTAATTCACCAAGAGGAATACAGTGGCTCTGACAGCCCACCCCTGGTAGTCCTGCCACCTCTGACTTAACCTCTACTCTTCCTCCCTCGGCCGTGGCTGCTCTTCATCAGCGCGCCCAGCTGTCAGCTCAGCACAGCTCCCGACGTCCTCCCTGCAGCTACCCCAGCTTTTGTTAATCAGACAAACAAAAATTTAACACCCATCCTGCTGAAAGTAGCCTGCTGATTTCAGAGGGATCAGGATGTTGCCAAAGCAGTTTGATTATATTTTTATTTTTTAACAAAGGTGTTTACTTTTCAAACAAAGACCATTGGCTAAGCCATGGCAACAAGAGTGTCTGTGTAGCCAGCAAACACTTATTATGTGGGTGGGTGGTTTGGATGGTCTTGAATACAAAATTAAATTTGTTTTTCCTTTCAGCTCCCTGTGGTGTGTTATTTTTTTTATATTAAACATTATCCCATCTTGAAGACAACTGTTTTTTATTATTAAAAGGACAATTTTAAATGCACTTACTAAAACCAAGTCTCTTTCCTTTTATGTCTCAATCTTTTTCCAAGTAAAGATGTCCTTAGGTGCCTATGATCAGCTTCTGCAGTCAAAATGTTTCCCTAAACATTTTCTAAAGGGCTAGAAACCTTGTACCCTTAATGCAATAAGGTCCTCATTTCCTGATCCTTAAAATATTCAGCATCAGCTTATGTGTTTTATACTGGATCAGCAAAATTGAGGCTATGGAATCTTTCTCTGCTGTAGAAGAAAGAAGCTTCTCCATGCTTCTTCTGGTATAGGTAAAAGGCAACAGCACAGAAATAAGTGACCAATACTGGAATAAGCTGAACTTCTGCAGTCCCAGAGCGATCCACCAGTGACTTTGAACCATGGCTTGTCAGCATGAGTGGACCCCATGAGTTTTGGCAGTGACAGCCCAGTGGGCTTTGTGGGAATACAAAGTCTCTCAAACTGGGTAGGTGACTCAAAAGAAATGAGTGGAAATTCTCCAAGAACAAGTGTGATAGGAGCAATTTGAGCTGAGGATCAAACCAACAAATGCAGGGCTGGAGTAATTGGCAATGAAAGCAGTACAGCAATGTGAATTTGGAGATTATGATAGAGCTAAAATAAAATAAATACAAAATGTCATTTGCTTGTGAACCAAAACCATTCTTTTCTAACTATTTCTTTCTGTTTGTTGCCTAGTTTTCATTAGAATCACAGGATGTTCTGAGTTGGAAGAGACCAACAAAGGTCATCTAGTGTGGGTGTACCCCTACCCTGCCATGGGTAGGAGCACCTTACATTAGACCAGGTTGTTCAGAGCCACTTGCAGCCTGGTCTAGAACACTTCCAATGACAGAGCATCCACAACTTCCCCAGACAACCTCTTCCAGTGCCTCACCAACCTCATAGCAAAGAATTTCTTCATGTCCAACCTAAACCTACCTCATTTTCAGTTTAAAACCATTACCCTTTGTCCTGTCACAACAGGCGTTGGTTGTGTCTCTGCCTTTCATATAAGTTCCCTGTGTACACTGAAAGTTTGCAAGAAGGTCTCCCCAGTGCCCTCTCTTCTCCAGGCTGAGACACCCACAACCCTCAGCATTTCTTCATCAGAGAGGTGTTTCAGGAGTGTTAGGAGTGTCATAGCAAGGTTCAGATAATGCAGCTAAGCTGGTGAAGGTCAAGCCTGGTGCCTCAGTGATAAGGAATGAAAAGCACATATATGGAAAGTCAGAAGAAAATGGGTACCTAAAAAAAGAAGATTGGGGAGAACATGGCCTGCTTCTTTTATGTTAATATTGCTACAGGGAGGACAGGAAACCATTGTATCCCATGTTCAGTAGGGGAGAGAATAAGTCTGTTCATAACCAAAGGCTTTATATTGGAAAAGAAAAAAATCTTTACCTATATAAGGGCTCTGAAACACTGTCTGGCAAGTTATGCGTGAAAAAGCTTTCACTGAATGTTTTCAAGAACAGGCAGATGACCCTCTACTGAGGAGGATTTAGTGTGCTTCATCCTGCCTCAGTATACGTTATTGGGCTACAGTTTTTGGTGTGTGTTTCTTTTTAGCTACAAAGTTCTGTAATGCACACTCTCCTTGCACAATCTGGCAGAAATTAAAGTTGTGTCCAAACAATCAGGCTGGGACTGATACTCATGTCTAGATGAAAAAACCCAAATATGAAGGTGGAAATGTAGCTACTATTAAAAAAGGACTGTAAATAAATTGCCTAGCGTTTGAGACAGTCACATTACTGTGGGAAACCATGAAAGAAGGGTTATTTTTAACTTTCCTGTTGGCTTTTCTATGGCAGTTGATCTGGTGATTTACTGAAACACATTTGTAATGATTTCACTAATGTACATGACATAATGAAAAATGCCGTGTTTAATGAGTTTTATGTGATTCATAACAAACTGCAGACAATAAAAACCTGATGACATTTTTAAATTCTACAGGACAGGAAAAAAAATTAATTTTAAAAGCACAAAACTAAATTCTGAAAATTGTTCCATCTTTAATTTGCCATTAAATCCAGGGAGAAGTGAAAAATTTAAAAGATTCCCTAATTAAATGCTAATCTATTGAGTCAATACTACAAGGAACTGAAAGTCAGTTGGGATAAAACAAAACCATGCAGCTATCTGGAACCTGCTGTTCACTGTCTTTTGGTCCTTGCCAAGCATGCTTTTGGTTGAAATTACTTCTCACATAACCAAATAATATTATAACAGAAAGTAATAAAGTCAGCAAATGTAATGTTCTTTTTCTGAAATGTCATATTATGCTGTAAGAGGCATTTAATTTAAGTTCTAAGAGCTAGTTACAGTTATTTAAAAAAAACAGAATTAATTTTTCCTTTGCAGTCAGAGTCTTTCCCCATTTTGGTCCAAATTATAAGTCTACCCAACTAACTCAGCTAATTGCCCAGCCATTTGCTCATCTCCATTAAAATGGTTCAATACTCAGATAAAAATAGATAATAAATGGGCAACCCTTTTAAGGTTTAGAGGTTTTTTTCTTTGCATGCTGAAGAGTGGGCTTTTGAACTTCCAAGTAAGAAGAAAAGAAGCTTGAATCTCTAGTGACTAGCTTTAATTCAAATCTGGATCTCCCATTAAGGTCATCTCTGTAGTGGTTTGAAGTTTTCCTTTTCGTTAACCTCTGCATTGAACTGAATATTCCTCAGATTCCCTAATTAGTTACAGTTGGAGCTTTAGAGACTTTCAAGACTTTCCTCTTTGAGCAAGGAAGAAAAAAGTTCAAACAATGGTCAGGAAGCCCTAAAACCTCTTATCTCTCAGCAGTTCGATTAGACAAGAAGAGTACTGTCTTGATGGATTGAAAGTGCTCTATACTAGATAAGAACAGGAAAGATAAGAACATTAGGATTTTTTTTTTTACAGAAGAAAGGATTGCTTTCCTTTTAAGCACCGTCTTTTCTTCATTCATTTACACATTGCAGGAAAAACAGAATGTGTTTGCATTTAATATTTATGCTTACACTCATTGTGGCTCAATTTTTTAACAGACACAACAGAACAATATAAGATTAAATAATTGTCAAAACAGTCAAAGCTTACTAAGTGCCTTATTGTTATGTGGCCTTAGTGATGCTGGAAAAGAAGGTAGAAAAGGTGATGGTATAGAAATATGCAAAAAATTACATTTGTTCAATGTATTCACATTTTGATAGCAATAAAAAGTAAATATAGGTGTGAGAAAGACACTGGCTGCCCTGGAAAATAGTTGTGTAAATATTCTATTTATTTTATTTTTCTCCATTCAGTGGGTTGGTTGTTGCTTCTCTGCCAGTTGCTTTCCATTAATGACTTTGGTTCTGAAAGACCTTAGAAGGAAATTGTTTACAGATATTTTCCTTTGCTCTGACAGAAATATGAAGCCATTTTCAATCAGCTTCCTCCTGTTCTGCATTTGTGGCCCAGCCACTTCCCCATTTAAGTCAATCAGGACCTAGCCATCCACTTAAACTGGAGCAGATGAAGTTCTTTACCTAGCAGTGGCTAAAGAGCCAAGGAGATGAATGTTTTCTATAAGCAAAAGGATATTTTAATAGCTCAGCTTTTTTTCTAGTTGATTTAACTATGTCTTCCAGTGCCAATATAGAGAAAGAGACCTTACAGTCATCCTTTTAAGGACCCTCAGGGCTTCATTTGTTCTCAGGTGGACTTTGCATTAAACAGTTCCACTCACAATTTTCCTAAGATGTCACAGTCATAATCCAATGTATATAATTTAAAAGGCAAAAACATCCTGATACAGCATAGAAAGCTTTTAGCTGTATGTGGGTTTCGTTAGGGGTTTTTTTTATTTTTTTTTCTGGTCATTGTTTAAGAGCTACTCACTAGAGATCTTTTGTAGATTTTATGGGAATCTATTTATCATTACAGGATGTTTATTCAATTTTTTTCATTGAACCTACATACTTCTTGCCTCTACATTTATAATTGCACAGATTTATGATGCTGTGAAGTTCAGAAACTTGGGCAATCTGGAGCAGATTATGTTTGGGCCAAAGCAGCAGATTGCAGCCATCCTTTCTTGTACCTTTCCTATAACTTCACACAAACTAACTGAAACAGCTGAGGTGGTCTGGGATCCATATTATCAAACTATATACACATGAACAAAGTTAACTTGAGAACTCAGAAAGATTTAGAGGAAATGGACTAAACTGTAAGTTTCATTCTATAATCACATCTTAATTACATTTCACTTATCAGCTACTGCTGGCTTTTGATGAATCCCATGGAGCAGCTGGTTTGCCTTTCTTGCTTGCAGAAAAGTAAAGAAATCATTGAAACTTTTCAGGAGAAATCTGGCTCTCCAGGGAGAGTCTACAGTCAGTGGCAAGACTCCCCCATGCTTCAGCAGAGTGAAGTCTTTGTGCTGTGAGGCTGCCCACAGGCAGTTACAACAACAAAACAGAAAAAAAGCTTTGTCTATTGAGACACAGGGACGAAGAAGCTGGAGAAGATTTCGGTAGGATGGTGGAAGATAAGTGACAGCAATGAAGATGAGGAGGCAAAAGAGCTAAAGAAAAGGAGGAGGCAACAAATGGAGCAGAGGCAAGCAGGACAGCTGTGAGAAGAGACAGGGGAATGGAGCTGAAATAAGTGGAGTTGTTTCTCAGATTAAAGAAGGGAGTATATTTTAATTTGGTTCCTTCAAGGAAATGACTGTGGTGTAATGGGTGAATTGAGAGGGTTAAAAGCCTTCAGACAGACAACAGGCATAAAAGACCTTACACTGTATTTAGATCCAAATCAGCCCTGCCAGAACAGTTCATCACACCTCTGGCTTGTTCCCAAGGAACTTTTTCCTTCATAATTCTCACAGATAGACTGGGGTTGTAGCACAAGGCAATTGAACAGAAAAGTACAATCCATAGGAAAATGTCTGAGGACCTCTTTCCTTAGGACCCCACAGCCTGTGACACATGGTCCATCACGTCCTGTACCAAAATGTTGACTTCTCATGCAGAGGTGAGAGAAGAGTGGAACTGAGGGCCCAAATGTCTGTAAGAAAGAACACCTGCATGCAGTGAGTGAAATAGATAATCTCTGACCATATGAGAGATGTGGGTCTCTGCATGCTGCTGTGAAGCTTCCTGCAGCAGCAACAAATACCACAGCACTGCACTGGTCTTTGAAGTCAGGCATTTAGGTTGTGACTGTCCCATTGAGTGACACATACTTGGGACTGTCCTTGGGCATTGAGGCCAGCTGGTGTGCAATGACTTTTCTATCTTCCAAACCTACAAATGAGCTTACAAAAGATAGACAAATAGATTCTCCTGACTCCCAAAACAAAGATAAATCTGCACCCAGACTTGGTCAGCAGTGCTCCCAGACATGTGCTAGCTCCTCTGATTGTTTCTCATCTTGGAAAAAGCTAATTAGTCAGGTCAAAACCTTGCCAGAAACTAGTCTTCTGGCTGAACAGCGCAGATGGGTGAATCACGAAGACTGAGAACACTGGTTTGTGTATTTAACTCAGCATTATAGAAACATTAATGCTGTTTTTCTATGAGTTACTCATATTGATTACTCTGAGAAGGATCATTCCTTCTTAAAATAATATCTTGGATTATTTTAAGTATTTGTAATTCCAGTAGCAATAGGAGTCTGGGCATTTTTTTGCATCTCAAGCTGTAGTGATCCCACACCACACTGTGAAAAACAAACACATTTCCAAAGGCCATTGAGGGAATTTTATGAGTCAAGTTCTCCAAGCCTGGACCAGTTCACAGGACCCAAGGTTGTAGAGCTCCCCACAGACATGCTCTGTACTGAAGTCACCAGGAGGCATGTGCTCTTGGATCTGTGTGGGGCAGCATAGACCTGCATGGTCACCAGGATGCAGCAATCACCTTAGAAGGTGGCTTCAGGAACACAGAGATTCCTCATTTCCATCGAGTGCCAGAGAAATCCCTGGTTTAGCATGTCCCCGTTCTCACAGCTGGAGAGTTGGCAATTGCCTTCCTTCCTTGGCTGCTATCCAACACTGAGTCGGTTGGGGGACTAAGAAATACCACTTCACATGCACTTCTGTTGCTGCCTTTCCATTCACAAATGTAAAAACACCCTTGATTTTTTCTGACAAAAATGTAAACAAGGAGACTAGCTGGCCCAGGGAATGTGTAATAGGATATAGAGCCTTTCACCTCTGTCTTATGGACAGAACATCATACCCCTCTGATGCACATTTTGTGGCTTGTGAGAAGAGAGCTGGTGGTCTGCACCTCAGTGTCATGTGTCTGCTGCAGGAAGCCACACGATTTGGGACTGATTAGCCTCTTTGTCAGCAGCCCCCACAGAGGGGCTGGTGATGAGCTGGTACCTCCTGTGCAGAGATAAAACACACTGATTGTACAAGGGGAACTGGTCTCAGTGATGCTGATCTTGCTTTTGTCCCCTGACTAGTAGCCAGTCTTCAGCCATCTGTAGGAGAGCTAATCATGAACGTGAATTTATTTACAAGACTGTAATGAAAGCACTGTAAATCATACGCATTTTTTTTTGGTGACTCAGATATGCAATGCTGTATCTGGCAATGTTGTTTTGGTGAGTAAAGAAGGAGCTTTAATGGAATGGATGCCAAAATCTGACATTATATCACCTGGCTCTGAACAGTCCTTCAGTGCCTCTGACTGCAGCATCTGCACACCTGCTGACCAGGTGAGACCCTGCTGACCAGGTGAGGGAATCTAAGCTGCTTTGTGCTCACATCTCTGCAACAGGAGGGATGTGTGTCTAACCTTTGCAAACAACAGGGCCAGCCCCTTCCACATTGCTCAGGAGGAGTACTTCCAGCCTCAGCATTTCTGGTTTAGGGCTCTGAGGCTTAATCCACCAGCTAAGGCTATATCCATCATCTGTGAGGGGAAATTCCCAAACTTAGTAATATTGGTAGGTTTTGTGGGAGCTCTTTGCTTACAGCTGGTAACTACATGAATAGTATCTGCAAATGCTTCTCTTTGTGTTATTCTGTTAAAATACAGTCCTCACATTCCTACTGATGCACCAGTGTCTGGGAATACTGAGTTCTGCCCTGCCTTCAGAATGCTTCCAACTTGGGTGTAGCTGAGCTGAATTTGGTTGTATTCTGGGATGTTGTACCAGTAAATATCTAAATTTAAACTGGATGTGTGACTGGCTATTTATAACTGGGTTTGTCCACACTGGTCTCTTAATGCCTCTTGACATAGGCAAATGCAATAAATTAGGGCCAGGTGTATTTCTGCAGGCTGTTTTCACTAAGAATAGAAGTCTCCTTACCTTCGAACAATCAAGTAGAAAAGAATTTTAAGAGAAAATATTTGGACACAAATTTCCATTAGCTTCCATTAGCTGTGGTGGTAGGTCAGGCTGTTGCAGCTCTTTGCTGCTCATTCAGCTCTGCTTTCCTATCAGATGCTGCTGCCTTGAGGAGAGTCCTCAGCTACTTCAGCAGAGGATCTGATGGCTTAGCTCCAAACCACCTCCTGCAGAAGTTCAAACTGAGCTTTCAGGGTTGAATGAGCTCTGGGGGAGAGTGGAATAATATCTTGAGCTATATCATCTGTTCACTAAATGAATTTATCTAGAAGTGAATTCAGAAGAAACCCAAATAAAAACATTGTGCTAAGAAGGAAGCAAAAATAAACTGGACTATTCTAAGTCTAGGACTGCAGCTCTTCTTTGGATCCAATTCCAACATTCTCCTGTTATTCCCCATCCTTTTTCCCTGTTCACAGCAGTAATTTGCCCTCATTTATCCAGAAGTCAGGTCTTCTGTTGTGTTAAATGCCAGAAAACAGCAAAGATGACACAAGATTGGGCACAGTAACATACAGAAGTAGGTGAGACTTTTCATCAAGCCTAGAAAGAAGTGGGCAATAAAAATGTCTGACACAAGAGTATTCAGACTGTGGGTCTTCAGACACAGCTCACAGCTGTTTTCTGATTTTACTGATGGCAGTGAGCACTGGGTGGATATGTTACATGGTTACTGGGGGGCCAAATGCACTGATAAAGAAAAAGTCACCTGACCATCCCCTCAATATAATCTGATTGAACCAAATTCCCCTGAAACCTTGAAACAGTGCTGCCAAAGGATCTGCAAAGGCATCAACATCCTCTCTGTAGGATCCACAAGTACCAGTTTTTCCAGTCAGATGGAAGAAGACAACCCAAAACACTGTGAGAAAAGCACCCACTGGGCTGCCAGCTGCCTGACTGGAAACATGGGATGTCAAAACTCCCTAAAAATCCCAGTCCTCTAGAGATTTTTTTTTTTTTGAGATAAGTCATTCAAGTCAATTCAATTCCTAACTATCTGTTACTCTTAATAACCCTGATATAATTGCCCTCACATTTATTTAGTCTAAGCTCTTTCTGATATTCTGCCCACACTGTAGATTCCAGGAACTTGATTTAAGCAAATAAAATAAATATTTGTTGATAATTTAATTACCATAAGAAAACCCAGGGTTCTTGATAATTTTTGGCAAAGCAAAAAGGTCAGAAGGATTAGGTCTGAGAAAGTTCTTAAGATGCCAAGTCCAAGAATGTACATTTCAGTGGTCATTTTTAATTCATGGCCATGCTTAAGACTCGCCTAGGACTTCCCTGTTTGAATGTGAAGTATTTGAGCCCAAACACTCTGGGAAAGAACTTCCTCTTTTTGTTTGTCTCCAAGTTCTGTGGTTTTGTTTGCATCAGGGCACAGATCCCACTGAAAAGCATAGGGGACCTGACCTAGGCAGATGGTTTGGGTACTTTCTTATAGGCAAAGCCATGAATTTGAGTCTCTTCAACTTAAACTACTCAATGTGTCCCTGGCCTATTGACACAACTGTGATACAAAAAGTAGATACAATGCCAGGATCGGAAATTGCCTTGTCACAACCCTTCAGACTTGGTGAGAGAACAACCTGAGCTGGTTCAGAGGCCAGCCTAGATTTCTAGAAAGAGTTGAGGATTCAATCCTGCTTTTTCCATAGTGTTTGATACTTGATACATACAGATGCTGGCTGAACCTCTGCTGAAATGTCTCTGTGCTGAAAGGCACTGAAGGTGTGTTCAAGGGAGATGGTTTTAGATGTTATGGTTCTCTGTCACTACTGCTCCTCCTCTAAGGCACTGCTTAATGAACAAAGCAAAGCTGGAAGAAATGTCTTCTCAGGCCTCAGCCATTTCAGTGAAAATTGTTTTATTTATTTGAACATACCTTTCTGTCACAGAAATGAGTTGAGGAATGGGGTAGAGTGGAGGACTCATTCTTAAATTGTAGTAGATGGATTTGTTAACCTGTTCCTTATCTCTTCCATGATCTCTTCAATTTTAGTCTCTGACAGCCTTATGCCTAAGTTTAATATGGTAGTTTCTACTTTGCTACTGCTTACAGCAAGATCAGATAATCCCAAATGTACTCCTTAATATTTCATCATCAGAATTTTCTGCTAACACAGAAGACAAAATAAGCACCATCTCTAAATTACTTGAAATGCTGGAAGAGGATACAAAAAATATTTATTCTCCTTCCCAAAAAACACTGCAAATCTGTCTGACTTTACCTTTGTTTAGCTCCAGTTAGCAAGTTTCCTCTGTGTCTCTTTACTTGTCTCTTCAGTGGATGCTGTCAATAACTCCAAGTCAAGACTGAAATCCATTCACTGCAACCATCAAAGATCAGTGTCTTGCAAATCAGCACCAAATGCCTGAGTTTGGGGCCCATAGCCACAAAGGCAGAATATCCTGCAAAACCCAGAGAGACTGGACACACAAATCTATACCCAGCAATACAGATTTTCTCTTATACACCTTGGTGTGTCAGGATAGTCAGGATCTCCTTCTGCTCTTAGGGAGATGTGAAAGTTCACTTTATCTAAGCATTCATAAGTTTTGAGGTGCTAATTGATAGCCTGGAGTGCTTTCAGCCCTCTGTGTTTTTGCCACCCATCTGTTTCGCCTCCTGTTTGTTAATACAGCTGGTGAAACTCATCTGCAGGAACCCACTTCATCCCAGGGTTCTTTAAAATCTAATCCCAACCTCTGAATGTCCAATTGCACCAATCAAAAACAATTAGAGAACGTGCAGTTAAAGCAATCAAGGCTGCAAAGCAGCCTTAGGAAAGGCAATGCCAGCTGGTGTGCTTTTGTGCACACACTGATTTATTAGGTTATACAGTGATGATAAGATAAAATTGCAATGAGCCTGGTGGGGAACCCGGAGGTCACGATCTCTACATTATCACTGGATTTATCTGATCTATATCATGAGGGCTTAATGGTAACTGTTGTTTTTTAAAACAATACCTTTTGTTCTCAGTTAATGTACTTCTTGTTGTCTTTGGAGAGCAATCTAAACAGTCACAGCCACTGATGATAAGTGTTGGCAAGGTGATAATCAGTTTTCTTGCCTTATAATCCCTACAGGAACAGATGGATTAAAAAATTTTAAAGGGTGTTATAAATTACAGTGGAGTAATAATGACAGTTCAATTGTTTGTGATGAGAGATAAGGTTAGTAAGGAGGAACATTTTTTTTGCCAGATTAACTGGTACACTTGCAAACAACGGAGAAGTTTTCTGTCTCACACCTTTTTACCATATCTTGTCCATTTCCCTTCTGCTGGAAGCACAGAATCTTTTCTTTGTTCCCTCTGAAATTTCACATAAGGACATGAAATGATCAGGAAAAAGACTGAAGTCTTTGCAGCACCCTGTGTGCATCCCAGAGTTGGATGTGTTTCCTCTGCCCTGTGTGTGAGAGGTTTGGTGGAAAGTGACTGGGGGCAGGGACCCCACGAGCCACAGAAGGGCCAAAGGAAATCAGCCATGGACAGTCTGTGGTCAAGTGCTGGAAACAGAAGGAACTTTTTTTTCTGTCTATGATGAGTGTTTTGAGCCTCCTGATGATCAGCCAATCCTTCCTAGGTTGCAAAATCTGTTGTGGGCATAAGTTTGGTTTTCTCGAGGGGGATTTGTTACTCTCACTGTTTCACATGGCCATTTAATAGAAATGAAACCTAAGGAATCTCTTTGTAGGTACAATTCTGTATTTGAACAGGACTGAGTTTCCTGTGACTACAGCTCAAACACCTGTACCTCACTGGATCACACTCAGCCCCAGCACATCCAGTCAGTATAATCAGAAGATGTAGAGAGTTACTTGGCACATCCTGAAGAAGATGCTTCACTGGGGCAATGAAGGCTGACATGATAAATCATCTCTTTCACTGGTCAAGTTTTTTACTGTACATCACCTTTCCTCACACAGGGTCTTATCACATCCTTAATCATATTTCTTGCCCTCACTCTATCTTTTCTATTTTTTCCAGATTACTCCTGGATACTGGATTTCAGTGACTTTTATTATTACCTTACTTCAGAAGACATTCATATGTCTGCCTATCTCCCCTCTTCTTTTTTTTTTTTAGGTCAATACATTGATGCAGGGAAGGTGTGTAATAACTCCATCAGTTGTATTGGACAGGAGAGTTTGGTGTGTAAATTCAGCAACATGAGCTGGAGACCCCTCACATGAAATTTTGTGAAGATCTCTGGTCTCCTAACAACATGGTGGTGTCCCTCACAGTTTAGGATGTGGCTATGTAAGACCTGCATGTTTTCATAGTCTTGGCAGAATATTACTTGTACAATGAGGTCTGCAGTAACAAAGAACTCCTTCAATAGAAGGAAGAGCATAATTTTAGTGTTTCTAGGCAGAAAAAATGGCTTTTGTAAGGTAAACTAGACCAAAGCACTGGAATCCTTTAGAAAAAGGAAATTTAGGTGACTCAGGAAGAAAGTAATTCCCTAGGCTGCCTTCCATTATTTCTTATAAATTCTCAGTTCAAATTCAGCCCTGGAGCAAAAGGATGGATTAAATGGCTTCCTGAGATGCCTTTACATTTATTTCCTGTTATGACTTTTCAGAGCTTATGAGAAATGAAGGTAGAATGAAAGGAACACTCCCCATAGTTGTGATTCTTCCAGACAGCCCCTGAAAAGTGTTTTTCCATTGAACTATTAGTTTCTAGGTGAAGAACTAGTCGAGTGGGTACAGGTGATGATTTAATAATATTAATAATAAAAACTTCTATTCAATAACAAACAATAATCACAGAGAAAGCCTGAATTGCAGAACCAATTAATATTCATCAGAACAATAAAAAATGTCATTGACAGTAATGTAATGTGCTTATCTAGTTATTTTGCTATATAATAATGTGCAGCCACTTGCACTGTTCATGTGAAATATGAATAACCATATTGAGTGATGTTCCTGGTACAGACATAATGACAGTGTACCTACTAAAGAAATGAACTAAAGAAATCATCTTTTTTTCAGGAACACCTGAGCTGACAGGAAGCAATGAAACTAAACATCCAACTTGACAGCAGCAGTAGTTTTCTAGCAGTGAGGATAATGAAGAATTGGAAGAGAATGCTTGGGGAAAAAGGCAGGGGATCGCTACCAGAGAGGAGGAATATATGTGAGAAAGTACATCTTTGAAGTTACATTTGCACGGAAGAGGGGGCTAGGTGACTTATTTGAGCCCAGCTGGAAGCATTTTGTGTGATGGCAGCTCACCCTCCCACTCTTCTTTCCTTATCTCCAAACTATGATATCTGTGAGGCTTCTCCATCTGGAAAACCTAACTGCAGAAGTTGCAGGAAAATCTGGTTTGATAAAGTCTGCTGTTGGATGTTAGAACATCAGCATAGAGGACATGGTCTCAGACTCCCATGGAGCCTTCAGTGAGCCTCCAGCAGTTCCTTGTGTGAGGGAACATCATCAGCCAAGGGAAGATGAAGTGGGTGCATGTGCAGTCTACGTGCTTAACCATCCTTGTGATTTATTTTCAAATGGTGTTTGGTGTTTGTTCTGACTCTGCCAGGCACAGGCAGGGACCCAGCCCCTGATGATGATGATGTTGGCTGTCTGCATTGGAGTCTGTTGCTGTCAGTGAGAAGTTGTCTCTTCTGGGAGGAGCTTGCTATGATCCCTTATGGGGTTGATTACACTTGGAGGTGTCTCTATCACAAAGGAATAGATATCCTGAGGTTGGCATCTGCCTCCTAACTTCAGGAGGTTGGGTCACTTCGAAGGCCAAGAGGAGTAGAAGGATAAACCACTAATGGCAGCAGAAATGGCATTACCTGTATGATATTCCAGGCTGGGAGAGAGGCAAGCCATTAGAGGTACACACCCTAAGGTGAGGAACAGACTTTTCTATGGAAAAAGGAAGCTTGTAGACTCAAACTCTAGCTTCAGTGTATGAGAGTAGACCAATGTAGATCAGGAACATTGAGACAAACCTCTAATATTACAGGACAATAGCTAGCAACACAAAATATCCTGTTTTATTTACATTACTGAAAGAATCTATGTGGAAAACTCCTTAAAAAGTTATGTGAGACAATGTAAATGGCATTTGGCCGCCATGTGAAGAGCAGACCCAAGGGTGCCATGTGGCTTCACACAGCAGAATTTTCTCCCCACCAACCAAAAGAAAAACACTTCATTTTTGAGGTGCAAGAGAAGGAAATAAAATATCTACTGGGTTGTGTTTAAACAGGCAGTACATCTCAGAGGGAGAAAAGCACAGATGAACTCAGCTGAGCTCTGTAGTGCTAGAAACCAGAGACCAACTGAGTAAGAGCTGCTGCTGTCTGGATATATGTATAATCTATTCCAGTTTTGGGCCTCCACCTGAGTACTGGGGAAATCCACAGGCAATGTCTGTCTGTGGTTTAAACTTTGACCTGAGATGCTCTTTCTTTAGTAGCAGTAGTAATTCTTTAGAAGGTTAGTCTAGTCAAGCTCTGCAGGACAGCTGCAAAGGGTGTCAGTGCAGAAAGGCAGCAGAAATGGAAAACAGGATAGTTCATATGGGACTCCAGCCTTTACATTCTGCACAATCTGATCTCACAAGACAGCCAGGAACTGCTCTGCAGGAGGGATCACTGGGATAGAGGAGACCCACACCGATGATCCAAAGTCTTTGTACCACTCCACAGTAGCACACACAGACTAGTGTCAGGGAAGATGTAGATGGAGCTTTTTTCTCCTTGCAGCCCTATACCAGAGGCATGGCATTAGGTAAGGGAAATAAGACTAGTGTACTTCACAGGGGGAGTGAACCTGAGCCCACAACCTGAACATCATAGGAGTTCAAAGGTGAGAGTTTCAGCTTCCCCAGACCCAAAGGTTTAACCATAGCGTGCCAGTTGATGAAGGTATGAGGACAGAAAGCACAATGGCCAGCATTTCCTAAGCAATTCTTGTTATGTTCCCTCAGGGTCTGCAGAGCACATGTGCTTCCTGTGGCTGTGATGGGGAGGGGGAAGATGTCAGGCTGGGGGAGGCCCCTCTGCCCAAGCACCTTCCTGGGGAAGGTGGATCTCATGCTGCACTGGAGCTGAACCCAAGGACAATGTTTGCCTGGAAGCCCTGAGTGGTTCCAGATGCGGCACCGTGGGATGGTGTGGGGCCAGCACAGGCAGCTGTCTCTGGCATTTGGCAGAACCAGGAGGGCAAAGCTGCCCTAGCTGCATGTAAATGCTTTCTCATGAGGTACTAAACCCTACTAATGGGCAACCTGGCTTTTCTTGCCTTTCACCAGGCTAGTTCTCTGATATGAATTTTTGGTCGTGCTTGATTCTTAATCCAGGTATTGTGAATACCAGTGAGTTGTGCTCTGTTATCTCTGAAGATCCTCACTGCTCTCTGCAGAGGGCCAGCCATCACAGTGGTCACTAGTGTCAACATTCTGCTATGTGGCTTGGTCCCAGCTTTCAGCCATGGCATTGACTTGAGCCCTGGAAAAACAACTGCCTTTCTGAAGGTGATCTTGCTTTAGTGACCTCTAAGTCCTCAGTTACGAGAGCAGATGAGTGGTTTCCAGCAGAGGTACTTACAGATGTGCAAATAATGAAGCGTCTCATTGGTGCCAGGAGTGTTTCCAGTTTCACCTGTGAATACCTGGGCTGCTGCCTTCCTGTACCTGTCTCCCACCAACTGCAGACGAGGCTTTCAGAGAAGCTGCTCTGGAAGAAATCAGTCCATGCTGTGCACTAGAACCCATTGCAGAGGCTGCACATCCCACACTGGGGAATGTGCTGCCTCAGAAAGAGATCTATATTCCCATCTGACCTGCTCCTCCTTTGCAGCAGTCTGCCTGATACTTTAGTTGGTCCATGTGGCTGCAGTGTGTAAAAGAGCTTAACAAGCAGGATAGTGTTTGCAGTCATGCCATTTACTGTGTATGCATAATCTGGGCTTCCGTGCAATATTTTTCCTGAAACATCAACTACCTGGAAGATAATTTTAGCTCTGCTCACATCTCCTCAAGCTCATGTCAGGTATGGCTGTAAGTGGTAGCTGCAGAATTTATAAACAGGGCAAATTCATCACCCTGTGTAATGAGCCAGGCCTTGAAAATGAAGGACACCAGTTTCTTTCTTCAGCATCCTGTCTGGTCCGTGTCTGACATGCTCAAGCCAAATAGGCACCATCAGGAGCATTCATGCTTTGGGCAGCAGTGGGGAAAAGCAACAAAGTGTCATTTCACAGCCTGAGCCACTGCTATTGTTCTACTCAAGATCTATAAATTAAATAAGGTCTCAAAGCTTCTCAGTAAAAAAAGGCTTCTAAATAAATGCCATTAAACAGACAGTCTTGGAAATGAGCAAATATCTTTTTCTGTGAGAGTCCTACTGTATGCTGACCATGAAGAATATCTTTGTCTCAGTCTTTGCTGGTTTACAGTTTGATCTCTATGTGGAAACAAGTGACAAAGAGTATTTGAGATGTTCTATTTTGGGATATCTATAGGGGAGGTTAATTTAGGTAAATTGGGAATCCTCTTGAGATTTCAGAGAAAGAAAATCTGGAGAGGCTTACAGACTAAGAATAGTGGCCTGTGCTGTTTTCCTGAAACACCTTCAGCTGTGGCTAGACTTGAGGAACTTTAAATGACGTCTGTAGTTGGGATGTGTCCAGAGGGATGTTTTGTCTCCTCCAGTTTGGTACAGTGGGAAGAAGTGGGAAAGGTGTTGATAAGCAGAAATAAGCAGAAATGAAAATGTTGCCACATTTTAAATGGCTGGCATTTAAAAGCTGTGAGACACATGTTTTTTCCTTAACTCTGCATGATGAGGAGTCTTAAGGACAAGTTTCTCATGTTGCCCATACCAAACTAAATGGGGAGTAACTCCCAGATCACTCCTTGTTTACACAAGGAGACACATGTGAATCTGGATCTAAGAGGAAAGCCAGACAGGCTATCATGATGGGTAGTGATGCAATATATCAGAGCTGGAAATCAGGCCACAGGCATTACAGCAAGAACTAGAGGTACCCTGCTCTCACATGCACTCCCTGCACGTGCTTGGGCTCTCCCAATTTCTCTACATGACCTAAGAAATTCTACATTTAATCCCTTCAGCTTTTTCCTTGAAAAAATTGCTTAGCTCTGCCCCTGTGGGGACACATGGCCATGGAGGTTTCATGTTTGGAGGTTAGAGAGAGGGATGCCTACAAGACCTCTGTCATCCAACTCCCACCCACTTGTTTAAACACTCTGAGTGTGAATAAAGGGAGGATGAAGCCACAAGGATCTGGCAAAGGAGTTCATGAACTGTAGCTCTGGGAGTACTTCCTCTTGGATTTATCAACAGTGGCACAAATCTCCTGACTTCTGCCAGGGATAACTATGGCCTCATCTGGGTTTGTTTCCTTGTCTGTTGAGGAAATCCTTTTCCCTTGCCCCTTTTCCCATTGGCATTAGACTGGGCTGTGCACCCACTGCCTCTCGTGTGCCGAGCTGCCTGTGCAGCCTCCATGTGTGGGAACAGATTTGTGAACTGTTAGGAAATAAACAGTCAAGCTGTCCTACCCACACAGGCCAGTATGACACTGTATGCCCAGCATTGCATTCCTTTGGGCTGGAAGTCCTCATTTATGCCTTTGTGATTTTATTTCATGCATATTTTTTAACTAAAGCAGTCTATTACTCCTCCCCATAGAACGATTAGGTATGTGACATTTACACCAAAACAGCAGTGTTTTCAAATGCTGCCAGTAAAATGCTGAGGGTTTCATTAAAAGTGAGAAAATAGATGTAAGCAACTGATAGGTTTTTTTCTTTGGTCCCAGAAAACTAAACCTCTCAAGGCCAAAATCTTGCAAACAAACTTTTGAACTTTTTTACAGGTACTCTTTGAATTACTTCTAAATTAATATGTGTATACACTTTGCCATGTGTTATGAGCAGCTGTGCTCTGCTTTACACTGAAAATAATAAACTGATGCATTAGTCTAAGAGGAATCACTAAAAGACCTTTTTTCCTGCATGTGTAGGAATGTGCTGTGGATTGTTCATTTTCCTAGGGCTTGTCCTCACAGAACAAAATAAAAAATAAAAAAAATTAATAAAAATAAAACACCAAGAAAAAAAAAACCCATCCCCAAACAAAACAAAACATCCCTTTTGCGTCCTAAGTGCCGTGGCTTTCTTTGTGATATTATGCACTTAAGGGGAAAAGCCCAGACCAAATAACAGCTGTGTGTGAGCTACAGCCAAATGGCCAAAGCAATTCAAAATATAACTAACAGTGTAAGTTGCTGGTTTGCCAGAGGTAGGGAGTAAAGTCATAGTGTAGCTTATTTCCTAAGTGTGATTATTTTGGCAAGAGCCAACATCTTGAGCAGTTCTGGAGTGATCTCTTCACAGCTCCTATGCCGAGCAGAAATAAGGCAGTGTCCACTGCAAGTGAGGAACACCACTGATGTTTTCCTGCCTGTCTTTTGAGCCATAAGTTTGTCTGACCACCATTTAGACCCTTGATTTGGTTGACTGTAGATCTCTGAAGTCATGTGAAATATTCTGTTTTTCAGAGCTGGAGAGCAGCAGTTCCAGCGCATTCAGTTGCCCTGGAAGAGCTGATGGTGCCAGCAGCTCACCCTGGGGCATCTCAGGTTCAGGAGATAAACCCCATCAATTCCCCCATTCCCCTGCAGGTGGTCTGATGGAATCAGCCTTAGCATTTGTATGGACATTTAGTTCATGCTGATGATACCAAGGAGAACATTCTCAAGTCAGCAAAAGTTAAAAAAATAACAATTCAAATCTGATATTTACAGTTATCCTTAAGTTCCAGAATTCCCTTATTCAAAATCCACTATACAACCATTATACAACAGAGTTCCAAGGCAATTGTATGAAGTCCCTAAATTTGTGCTTAGCTAAGATATGTCCCCCAGTCAGTCACCAGACACCATCTGAAGACTGGAAGAAATACCACTGCCTTTGCTAATATTCTCCTGTAATTAAGCCTGCTCACTGCTGGGAATAAAAGGAAAACAGCTCATTTGAATCTCATTTTCTGTTATCTAAGATAAGGTCATGCCTCTGGCTTTTCTGGTGAAGATGCTGAAAATTGCTTCAATTATCCCTGCTTAACTGAGTATAATCACTAAAACATCAGATAATTGGAGCTGCAAGGTAGTGCTGTTGGCACTAAGCCTGCAAAATGAATGATTGTTTTCCCCAGTCCAGTGTAGAATCTTTCCTGCTCAATTTACTGTTAAGTCAGCAGTGTTTAGTTTCATTCCTTCACCTTGATATGGAAGGAGATGTGATGGAAATAGAGAAAATGTGTTATTAGACAAGGGAGGCAGAAGTGACAGGGATGTTGTGTATCCATTAAAATTTATAGGTATAAATCTGAGATGGTCTGATTTACTGTCTCTGAAAAATTATGCTGTAGAGAAATATTTCATGCAGCCTAGGGGTGTGTGTGATTTCAAAACTGTTTTGTGTAAATATGTCCTGGATTAATGCTATGTAAAAAGAAAAATAAAAAAAAGGCATCTTACTATATTGGTTGGGATTCAGATGTGAACCCTGGAATAGCTAAACTGATGCTATTTCTCTCTGGCTTCGAGCTCATCCAGCAGATAAACTTTGTTAGCAAAGATTTGCTCTGAATGCCCCATTCGAACCAGGAAGCAAACTTCTCATTGCTCTCAGCAGTGCTGGGTCGAGTCCCTTCAAGGGCTTTTATCCTCACCACACTTCCTTGAGGTTGGCAAATAATGTTATCTCAAGTCAGCTAACGGCAGACTGAGGGCATGGAAAGTTTGGAGGGTCAGTCCTCCCACCCTCGGGAATCTTGAACAGGATCACGAGCAGGGACCACACGTAGCACACGTGGAATTGATGCATCTGCTGCCCTCTCCTGCCCTTTGCTGCAGTTCCTGCAGCCAGCCCCTTGCAAGGGAGAATGGGCAGACTGCAGGATCTACTGAGCTTTTCTTTATTAAAGCATGAAAGATGCTACCAGCTTGACTAAGATAGTTTGCTGAATTTGAAGTCTCCTGGTTTCCTCTTGAACATTATAATTCATTGCTGCCCCACAAAACAGATGCATTTTTATTTCATATTTCGCTGTTTATTCAGTCATTTCAAGTTAATAAGCCCATGCTGAAAACCCAGATCTTCAGCCCTAAAGACAAATAAATGAACAAGAAATCAGCCTACCATTTGCCCAGTAACATCTCTTTTGCATTTGTTGTGGGGTTTAATTACTTTCCTTCAACTTGGTTGTGCACATCCACCATACAAGACTGGACCTACTCCTTAGCATCGGCCGAGAAGGCTGTATTAAACTTTTCTCAGATGGATGATTTTCTTTCTTCCCCAGCCATCCTGCTCCCAGAAAGAAAAAAAAAAATCTCTCAAAGGTGATAGAGGGCAAACAAAATCCCTGCTGTAGCCAGCGGAGTGGCTGCAGAGCTATTCATGGTGAGAAGAAGGACTGACACCTCGGGAGACTTTTCATCAGCATCCTGCTGTGTACCAGCTTCCTACACAGGCAAGCTCCACACAAAAGAGTTAATCACAAACTCATCATCCTGAAAAAGATCAACACAAAACGACTCTTGCTTTTACATTGCCGGGGTTGTGCTAACATACATATCCAGGCTGGGCTTCCCAGGGCTGGATCCAGCTGCGTTAATCTGCTTCTATCCAGTGCAGCCAGAAGCAACTTAATCTTTTCTGTCAGTCTTGCTTTTAAAGGCAATGTGAAAGAAAAGCAAGAAAAGCTCTGAGACAAGAGCTAAAAAGCTTTTAAAAGAGCTAAAAGGAGCCTGTTTTGTTCAACTGATAATTTGAATTGCCCACTTTTAAAGTTCAGCTGGTAATGCTCAACGTAAGGGAAGCAGAAGGCAGCGCTGTCATGCAAGGCTCCGGGTCCTGGGGACAGACCAGGAGAAAGGCAGCAATTGAGTTGGCGGAAAGAAATAGTGTAAATATTTTGCCTACTACAGTGAAGGCCATTTAATAGAAGCTGAGGACAACAAAAGGAATGTGGGTGGCTCAGGTGACTGACTGTGAGATATTTACACAGACTCTTGGAGAAAGCAAGACAGGATGTATTTGTCCCACCTATTGGAAGTAGCCATGCATATGTGGAAAAATGCATTCAGATCCCCTATTTTCATGCAGAAAAAGAGTACTCTTCCCCCTTTTCACAATAAATAAAGGAAGAGGATGAGCACTGTCAGGCAAGGTGGTGGAGAGAAGGGGACAGAGTGAGATGCCACTGAAATTTCCTTCCAGTGACACCTGGTTCAGGGCTCTTCTGGCCCTGATTTGGTGTCAAAATGTAGTTTGAACTGATGATGTGATGTGATCACAGTACATAATCCAAGGAAGATGAAAAAAAGCAATTCTGCAAAAGAAAACATCTCAAAGGCAAGCTGCATCCACAGCCCTTCCAAAGCTGAGAGAGGCTAAGCTGCATGCTCTGCCTGTGTGCTCTCTGTCTCAATGCACAGTGATAAAACCTTAATTTTCACACCAACATGTGATTATTTCCACAAACCACTCCAAATGGAGCTTGGAAAAAAAAAAAAAAAGAAAAGAGTAGTTGTTATTAAAAAATAGTAATGAAAAAAACTTTTTTTTTTTCCTGCATTGAAAATTTCTCTCTGTGTATTCCTCTACCATCTGGTTTACTCTGTTAGGAACAGAGATGGCTGCATGAAGCTGGAAACTATTTCTGTGCCATACTCCATAAGTGATCCATGCTTGCATACTGCTTGCATCTGACACAATGGCACAAAATAAAAATCAGCTTCTTCAGAGAATTGTTTAGAAAGATTTTCATCCTTCTTTCTCCCACTAATGGATTGAATAAAGCAAGGATCCCTTAAAGAGTGCAGGAAAAGCCATTTTAAGAAACATCTTCTATGTTTCTTCTTCCACTCAGGGAAGAGAAGATGGATTTCAAATCAATCCATGTCAGTCCTGACCCTTCAGTGATGTTGTGCACCCAGAAAAGCCCCACTAAAAGCATTTTCCCTGGGGGACAGCATTGCTTTCCCTGCCTCAAAAGTGCACTGAGAAGCTGCAGGATCTTGTGTAACTGTGCTTGCTCGTAACACACAACCCAGTGTTTGGTGTCTCCCAGGCTGATGTTCAGGTAAATACCAGCCTGGTGAGACATGAAATGAGGCAATCCTTGAATGCCTGAATTCTGCCTGGATCTCTGTCAATGACTCAGCCTAAAAAGAGAGCACACTGTGAGGTTGGTCTGTGAAGGGGCTGCTGAACAACCAAAGCACCAAGAGCTGCTCCTGCTCCGCTGGGCAGTGCTGGGCTCTGGCCCGTGCCAGAAAGAAAATACAAGTATCACAGTATTTGAGGACATGCATTAAAGACAATAGGTAATGTGTAGCATAATTTTGACTCTGACTCCCTGACGTGGGAAAATATGTCTAAGAAATACATTTGGCAAGAGCCTGCAGGCTAAATCCTATTGTAAGCAGAGGCAGAGTGACAAAGGGCAGGTTAGATCATAAAGAGTAGCTTTGAGGCTTTTAAGAAATACAAACAAATGGGAAACAAGAAGTACTGGGAGATCTACAGAAAACAAGACAAAGGAAGGTGAAGGAGATTTTATATTCAGAGCAACAAAAAGCAACACTGAACATTGAATTTTAGTAAACATTTCAACTAGCCACAATAGAGTCTTCAAAAAATATTTGCATTTTGCAAATGAGGGAAGATTAAAGAGAATGCAATTGAAGACTGAGCAATGGGAGAATGAAAGGAAATATGTTAAATCATTTTCATATTCATTTGAGTTCTTTATTTACTTACAAAATTGGAAAGCTGCTGAAGGCATTGGCAAGCAGTGGTGGAAGAAGCAAAAATTATGTTCACCAGACAAGACTGTCTATCCAGACACACATTTCTTATTAATTAAAGGTTTATTACATGACCATTTCTGTCCCCAGTTTAAACTACCAGGATCCCTGGCCTTGCACATCTTTACCTACATTACATTACTGTCTCTGCTGTCTATTGATATGAACCAACACCCTTAAGGGTATTTTAAGACCTCTGGAGGCTGGGAAAGAACTGAATGAGATGGCTGCAACAGTGATCTATAAAATAGGTAATGGAACAAGAAAGATGAATAGGGTATACAGCTGTTCTTTGCTTCTTCCACTATAAAAATCAAAGGGCACAAAATTAAACTACTAGGTACTACTCCCAGGGCAAACAACAAGAGACACTTCATTGATTGCATGGAATACAGTTCTGCTATGTTCCACAGTTGATATGGGTTACAAATATTTCCTTCGATTAAAAAAAAATCTAAAACAATCAGAAACATAAATGAAATAAAAATTCATCAATGAATATTAAATATAAAAACATTAACTTTTACTCAAGACATCCCTGAGTCACAAGTCACAAGAGGCTGGGAGAGCATTCCTGGATGCTTGCCCTGCCCTAACATCCTTTCTCAGATAACATCTGCTGTGTCTGCTCTGCTGCTGGGGCAGGACACCATACCAAAAGGGCCAGTGCTTGATCCAGCAGAGATGTACTTGTATTGTGTGCTGCATTGTGGACTCACTGGGCAATTGATCTGGGTAAGAAAAAAGCCAGTAAGTTTTGTATTTTTTGGTTTTTAACCCCAGTCAGTTCCCTGATCTTGTTCACTGAGTGGCCAAATAAATGACTGAATGGGCTCTGCTAAAGGAGTCATGGGAGGAAGGATGAGCAGTCAGGCTTTGGCAATGGGATGAAGGAGCAGGAGGAAACAGAGCTGACTAAGTCATTTTTGTCACTGAAATAAATTCATGTGAGGCCAAAAATACTGATGGAAAGCTGGTGTGAGTCAGGAACTGAATCTTTTCTGTGTGGATGATACAATGTCAATAAAGAGTGCATGAAGCTGCATGTATCCCAGTGTTATTTTAAAGGCTGCACAGAAAGGACTGGGAAGAGCAGCCCAGGGGAGAATCCCAGCCCTTCCTGCTCCCCTCAGCAGCAGCACCCTGTTGTTGCCATCACAGGGCAAGTGGAGTACATCTGTGCCCTTCCCTGAGCTGTGGGCTGGAAGAGGCAGTTTCAGTTCTGAGCATGGCATTCCTGACAGTGATGGAGCAAAAGTCAGTGTTACCAGTTTCACAGAGCTCAATTTCTATTTTATTTTCTATGTAGACTATTAAGGATAACTTGACTCTTCAGTTAAATGAAAAATTCTTTGGTTTGTCTTTTCGTTTGCTTGTTTAATAAACAAAACAAAACCAAAACCAACACCATTGAAAAGTGCCATGTACAAGAACTGTAGTATTTCTGTTCATATCATAACACTTGTGCTTGGAGCTGTGTCCAGGCCAAAAAATGAAATGAAAGAACTGAAGCAGAACTGGCCAGAGTTTTGGAACTCAGTCTTGAGGTAATGTTTCCTTTCTCCATTCAATGAGAATTCTTGGAAACACTAAAACAGAAACAGGCCCAGTCTTATCTTAACAGTCACTGATTGCAGAAAGACAGTTTTACAAATTTCCCTCTTTTTCACATTTCTTAAGAAATAAGCCTTACACCACAAATATTGAGATCTGGAAGCTGTGAAGTCTTTAACAACCTCTGTCTCAAATCTTACAGACAATCTGCAGAATAAGAAAAATTTGTCTCCCACTGACAGTTTTTGTAGCAATGTGAATCATCATCACTCCAGCTAAATTTGCTTTGCTCATCTTCATGTGACAATTTAGCTTTATTCCTCACACCACCTTGCACAGCTCTTAGAGGAACTGAAGTGGGCACAATGGAATTCTTCCCTCCAGTTTCACTGACAATATATCACTGTGCTCTTCCTTCTGCTGAGATGATGGTTTTACATCTGCCTTTGAGCCCTTCTAGCCACCAAATTTGGGTGGCCAGACAGATTTTGTAGACAACTGAATAAGCATACCTTCTAAAAGTAGGTAAATTACTGTTCAGTAAAACTTATTATTGTCCTTTTTAGTTTTTTTTTCTAAAGGTGAAGGTTCTTTGAAGTCCAAATTGTGCCCAGCTGTTTTGTGCCTGCACAGATTGTACAGAGACTTTGCTCCTTCTTCAAGCCTCCTGTGGAGATTGCTGGAAAATGAAGACTGGCTCTCTATACTTTCAGGTAATATTGCATAGCATATATTTGAATTGTCTTGCAACATCTCAAGCAGCCAAAAATTTCTCAGCAGTCCATGTGATCCTTAGCTTTGCTTAACAGGAGGTAAAACATGGAGGGAGAAATGGGCTGGTGATGAGAGCATAGGGCAGGGATCCAGTGGGTCTTTATTGGATTTCTCACTCTGCTACAGATTACCTGTGGGACCCTGTTCTAGATGATAAATCTTTTGTCATTTCTGTGTAATTAGACATTCAAGTTCTCACAGGAATTAGCTCTTGCTGTATGTGTATGTACTGCATCTCACATGACTGTCCCTTCAGGTGAAATAAAATCCAGGCAATGAGTGTTGTTGCTAATTGCTGATGGTTTTAGTCAATAATTGTAACTGGAAGTGAAACATAGCAGTTTTAAGAGAAGTGAGCATTTAAAGAAAAAAAAAAGCCCAGAAAATAATTTAGGAAGTGATTTTGTTCTTGAAAAATCTTGTTACTTTATCCTACATCTGTTCCTTGGTGTGCCACAGATTTGCCACATGAGATGTGGCTATGATCTCTTCCTGTCCTCTAGCCTTCTGTCATTGAAATAAGATTATTAATACTTAGAGGGGAACTAAGAGTGCTTATGTAGATCCTGGAAGATGAAAGGAAGCCAAATCTTCTCAGAAAGACCAGACTAAAGAATCAGATGATAGCCTCACTTTTATTAAACTTTGTGCAATTCTCTAAATGTCCTAAATTCTGAGCACTTGCCCTAAATGTCTGTGCATTTCTTAGAATTATCCTATTTTTTAAAGGGTTTGATGTGAGCTGGCTGTAATGTGAACAATACTTAGTCCTTAAGATCCAAAATTTTTGTTTCCCTTAGAGATTATTTTTTCCCTGATTGGGTTCCTAGTACAGTGGATTCTTCTTTTAGACTGGCTGGCAACTCTGGCACTCTTGTCACCCTTGTGAGACCTCACTTGCTCCTTTTAGCAGCAATCACCTCAATATTTGCAGCAGAATATCTAGGGAGAACATGGTGCTTCTTGTTCTATGCTCTGAACCATAAATTCTTGCCAAACAAGTTCCGAGGTGGAGCATGTTCTTCAATGTCTTAACACTTCTGATTTAATTGAGAAAAATTATTTTGAAATTGTATCCTTGGATCAGTCTGCATCATGCCACTGTGTAAGGCAGAGTGCCATAGAAAGTGTCCATCTACCTGATATATGCAACCAAGTTATCCCAATGAACACATCGAGAATCTGAGCAATTAAAATTATATCATCATGAAAAAAATCAAAACTATTAAATATTTGAAGAACACAGTATTCTTTCAGTTGAACTACTTTTCAGGCCAATGGCTAAATATGTCCTTGGCTTATATGACTTTTCTAATGAGATTTTTGTGAGTGCTATTTTTTTATCACTTTAAGCTCTGTCAGGAGTTCTCTGTTCAAGGTTTAAGAAACCTGTGTAATTGAAATATTATCAAGAGGGGAGAAAGGTGCCCAATAGCTATTTCAATGGTGTCAAGAAGCACAAAGTTCTATCACAAAGTCAATTTCAGTCTCAGGAGAGAGAAAGAAGTACTTCTACCAAATTCAGCAGAAACTTCTATCAGCTTGTATTGACATGGAATTGGAAAGTAGGACTGGAACAGACTTTGGTTGATCTTGTAGTTCATAACCCTCCTCCAGGCAGATGCAGCCAGTCCTGAATTCCATGGGGAATGTTTGTGTAATCCCTTCCTACAATCCTCCAGTAAATGAGATTCCATGGCTTCCGGAAGAACCTACTCCAGGCCTCACCATCACTACTATTGAAAATATTTTTCTAGCATCTAACATAAACTTCCATTGCTTTATTTCAGTCCACGACTTTGAACCTGCCCCCAGCAGGCACAGAGAAAAATTCCTCCCTTTTCACAGACATCTTCTATATTGCAATATATCACAGTTACCCCAAATTTCTCGTTAATGGAAGAGGTCCTGCCTGAGTTACCACAATTTGCTGTATGTTATCATGTGTTTACAGAGCAGTGCTGTTTAAGTGTGCTGGGGTGCTTAAACCCCCCAAAAGAGAAGTGAAATTCTTTGGCTTCACCCAGCCATGAAGCTGAAGCACAGAAACTTATCTAAAGACTGTGTATCTGTATCCTCAGCCTCCAGCTCAGAAAAAAATCCACTTTTTTTGGCTGAAGTTTTCCTAAAACTGTTCAACCTGGGCTTCACTGGATTAGTGTCATAGAAAATTTAAATTAGCTAAGGGTTTAAGCTTGACAGTGTAGTAATCAAAATGTAGAATCTTGTAAGGCAATGTTAACAAAGCTGTCATTACTTCTGCTTGATTTATGCTGTTCTTTGACAATGTATATCCAGGCAAATGCAGGGATAGTAGTCTCTGCACTTGAGTAATTCCCTTCACCTTCTGCTTTTTCTTTAAATATTCTTGAAGTGTTCATATCAGATAAACAAAAAAGCAGCAAAATGCACTTTTGTTTTAGAACTTTGGCCTTGAATCTCCGATAGCATGACTATGAGTCACACAAATGTAGAATACATGCTTTTGTGAATAATGAGTCAGTAAAATATTTTCTGTTGCTGTTACAGACATTTTAGGGAGCTTTCTGGCTGTAATGTAACCTCAAAATTATTTTAAACATAAATTAGATTCTGCTATTGTTCTATAACATTTAGTATATAACAGTTGTATTACGTAAATTATGAAAGCTATAATCTTTATGCTTCTCTATAGCTTTGGAGAAAAACCAAAAAGGCTTAGTTGGAACAAAGGTTCCTAAGCTGTAGCTTTTGTTTTCTCTTGGCTTTGGATCTTCTATCACTTTCCTCTCATTCTTGATGATTCTTGCTTGCACAACTACAAAGCTTTTAGCATTCACAGCAAATACATTTGAGTGGAACACTTAAAACATACTAATAAAAGGGAAATTACTTGATTTATATATTTATGTCTGTAAGAGGATGCAATCACTCAAGGATGAATTTACATACAGTGCTTAAGAAATTCGTTTAAAGTGATGCAGGACTATTTTCACTTAAGACAGGAGCTTTCTAACTACAGTCTCAATCCCTGCCTACAGCACTTATTTTCTCAATGTGGAAGTCAGCATCTACCTACATCTTTGAGCTCCAGGAGTCATTGAGAGTTGCGGGTGGATGAACCCAGGTCCTATTTCTTCCATTCTGAGTATGCACACAGGTATAATATAATAACACCTCTACATGTTTCAAATACAACATTTTGTTACATGGGAAGCTCATTGCAAATGCAGAGTAAAAATAGCTATATCCTACCCATGTGCAGACTGGGCTATTTGCCTCTTCTTTAAACTCGTTTCCTTCCTTCCAGATTCCATACAGGCTGTTACAGATGAGCATAACCACATCCTTTTCAACCAATCACTCCTTTTTCATTTTCTTTCCTCTCTTTTTAATGGATGCAAGACAATGCTTATTCTAAGCACAAATACAAATGTAAGCTGCAGAATACCTGCCATTATAAGCAAACTTACAGGAAAGTAAATTTATTTGCTGTTAAACCACAAAGTACTGGGAAATCTATTGTCATGTATTTTTTAGTGATTAAATTAACCCACTTCTAAATCCTAATTCTCCAAGTAAAATAAAGTGCATTATCAGATAATTCTTGTCTGGTGAAACTGTTGTGGGTTTGACAATGTCTGATGTGCAGAAAACACAGTAATGTACCTGCTTTCTAATGTGTGGATTTTGTTTTTTGGGGTTTTGTTTGTTTGCCTTGTTTTTCTCACTATGGTGTGTTTGAAGAGAGATTCAAGGAGGGTTTAGCTGATTTATCAATCCCAGTGGAGAAGCCCAGACAAGCTAACTTTAGTCTCAGGATGGATTTTGGTGGTGCACTCCCCTGCCCTCTCCAGGCCTCACTATGATCTGAGAACCATTTCACGTAGGGCTGCCTACATGAAATCTGCCCTGATCACTGCCCTGTATGAACTCAGCTCTGCAAGAAATTCCTCTACTACCACTAACTTTCCAAGATCTGGTGAGAAAGTATATGCCTACTCACTGTTTGCTGCTTTTTCTGGGGTTTTTTGGGTAATGTGTGCAAAATACCACTATACAGAGATCTAGAAATCAGTTTAAAATGTTTTGTTGAGTCATTCTACTTTTCAGGCTAAGGCTGTAGTATCATGAGCAATTCAGTATAACTCAGCCATGCTCCTCTACCAGCCCCAATTCCCTCATCCTGTTCCTGCCCCAGCCCTACAGGAAACTGACCCAGGTTAACATTAAACTGGCAAATAGATGACGAGTTTATAACAGGGATTATTCCTCTGATCTTCCTCATCCAGCTAACTCAGTGTTTGTGCTGGAACATGGAGGGACCAGCACAGGGAGCTGCAGGATGGCAGGAGAGAGAATCTGGATGGCAGTGTCTGCTCCCATGGGTTTACACTGCCTGTGTTTCTGTGGTGCTCAAGAAGAATTTTAAGAGGATGGTTCCTCAGCTGGAGTGTGCTTCCTTTCCTAAAACAGGCTGATTTTTCTGCAGAACAACCCTGAGTGTTGCATAGGCTCATGGCTCCTGCAGGTGTCAGGACCTTTTCCACAGATCTGTGGCAATGACAGAAAGTCATAACATAATCACCCAATTTAGAAAAAAAATTCCCAAATTAACTTTTACCTAAGATAACAGGCTTTGTACTCTACTTATTAAATAAAAGTAGAGCCTGTAAAAAGGATTCTTAGCATAAGAACATAAAAATACATTATAAAATTGAGCACTTTATTTTTATAATTTCCGTAAAATCCGTGATATAAAAATGTTTGCCTATTAAATTAATTTTCATCAGGCTTCATTGCACAGTCTGTTCTCCTGATGTTTCCCAGGAACAGCTGCTTGAAGTTTTTGATTTAAATCATTAAAAGCTTGATTTATAGTGCATGCTTCCGGAGCCCTAGCACTTTTCCAACTCATAATGCAGTGTATTCTTATCCTAATCATGTTACTGTTTAAATATATTTGGATGGCGGGGGATTAAAATGAACCAGTCTGTTCATTTTCTTACAAAGGAGCAAGATTATTTATCTGAGAGTTGCTAAGGCACAGAACATAAGTCAGAACAGCCTTGTTAGCAAGTTGGAGGCAGACTGAGCTGTTCCATTGATGTTTGAATATCATCAGCTGGTGTAGCCTTGCTTCTAAAATATATTCCCTTTGGATAAAATCCATATCTGCACTGGGAATAGTTGATTATTTGGATGTTGTAATACATTTGACTTCTTTTTATCTTTCATGAAACAAGACAGAAAGAGGTTGATGTATCCAAGCTAGAAAAACATGTTGCACAGGGTTGAGGGACATGCTTTATCTAAGAATATTTAATAACTTCTAGCTCCTGCTCTGAGTAACTGCTCACCTTTGATTTTTGTTTAAAACTGTACAGAAATTTATGTCTTCTTTTATCATCGCAAAGAAAGATATCCAAACCTTTGATATCAAAATCTATACTGGACTCACTGGCCTATTAGAAGGACCCTTGCATCATATATAAAATTATAATAAACTTTATATATTAGAAAGCAAGACGCATGTAAAGACAGTATTTTTAAGGTTATTTCTATCATGATAGACTGAATCCAGACCTATTGGAGTCAGCCCCCTCTGCGGCTGAGAGCAACTGATGTTTCCTTGAGTAACTTAGATTAAGAAAATTTTTCTGACTACTGAGCAACTCAAAGCAATAAATCTCCCGGTTTTGCCAGATTTGTTAGTTAGAGTTTTGTATTTCCAACAATCTTCTTATGAGCAGGAGAACAGTGGGCATAACCACATATAAAAATCACACATAAAACCCCACTTCTCTGTCCCAGTGTATTTGTGATATTTTGTACTCAGTTCTGTGAATATTTCAACACTGAAGCATTGCAGTGACAAGCAGGCAAAAGGGAATACTGGTGCAAAGTCCATTTAAAACTGGAATGCTTAGAAATTTGCCGAAAGCAAGTATCAAATTGTTCACAGATGGAAACTGGTGGTGTTCTTGCAAGTCTCTTCTCATTGTTTTCCATTTGCAGAAAACAGGACTTAATGCAGTGGTGCAAATTTAAGGAGAACATACGAAGAGTAGGATAAATCATGCTGACTCTCTCCCCCCAGCAAACATCACTTCTTTAGCCAGCTGAAAGACTCCAATATTCTGTTTATGTTTGACATCGATCATTTATTTTGATTTACAAAGAACAAGGGAATTATGGGTGTTGACAGGAAAACTGTGGGAATTATGCTGGAGTGATTTTGAATGTTATGAGTCAGGGTTACTGCCCCATCACTTTGCCAGATGTTACCGGCCCCTTTGGCTAAAGCAGCAGCAGTTAACTCTGTGCTTCAGCTGAACTGCTGTGCTTCATAGCCTGGTGTGTTAAACTCCCTTTGATTTCCTTCTTTTTCACTGATTTATATGATTCAGTTGCACCCCATTTACAGGATGAATAGGATTCAGTTTCATCCAAAACAGGTTCAGGTCATCCAGACTGCACCACTGTGAAGCAAAGCACAGAAAATGAGAACTATTGGGCAATTTGCTTTGAGGGCACCTATAACCCTGACTACAACTGTGATGGAGACACATGCCCAGCAGGTAACAATAAATAATATGCAGCAACATTGAAGACAAATGAATGAAATACACGAGCTACCAGAGATAACATAACAAAACCGGATATTTTTCCTTACACAACAGAAGGGATAAACCTTTTTTTAAATTCTCCTTTCAGGCCTTTTCTAGATACTACTTTCAGTTTCCAGTGGTTGTTGTCATAGGATCATACAACAGCCCAGGTTGGAAGGGACCTTGAAGGACAATCTGGCCCAAGCTGTTGTGAGAAAGGGAGCCTAGAGGACATTATGTAGCAGTCTGCACACCCATATCTTGAAAAACTCAAGGGATGAGCACTTCACCACATCCCTGGGGAGGCTGAATGCTGTTTGTTACCTGTAGTTTTCAGACTGATTTAGGGAGTAAGCATCCAACACTGAAATACATATGGGAAACCAGAAATGCTGAAAAATGGCAGTGATTAGCAAATATAAAGATGAGCGTGGAGAAAAACCAGGTATTGATGCTTTGGCCAGGCCATACTGCTGTACTCATAAAACAAACAAACAAATCAGCTTTTAGCCAGATGCATTTAGAGTTTCCAACTGGAAGTCTCATTAATTCTCTAAAATCATTCTTGTCTTTCTATTTATTAATTTACCATGAGGAAGTGGAAACTGTTGCATGGTACCATAGTCCTTTCCTTAGAAAGCACTATGAAAGGGAGATGGCCTTTACTATGGATTAGCAAAAAAACTGGGACTGCTTCTTCTTTTATTCAATGGAAATTTATAGCAATATTTTGTATTTTACTTTTGCCTGCTTGTCACAGCATCTGAGCTGTGCATGAGAGACCCTCTCTACTGGCCAAGATACTTCACAGACACCAGCCTTGGTGAGCAAGGTGTGGTCTCCTTGAGTGAAGGCTGAAAATCTCTCCCTGCTCTCAAAAATGTTGTGGGTTTTATAGTATACTTAGATAATATTGTGTTTACTACATACTTCTTTCTTTTCTTCTGAAAGAATTGAATTATTTTTAGGATGCCAAGTAGAATATTTTAAACTTTCCCTTTCAAGTCCTTTCTTGTCACTCAAAAAATTCACACCAAATTTTTCAGCCATTCCCTTTTCTGAAGCCATGGTAACCAAGTGCCTTTTTTCCTTTCCCACTTACTCTTTTTCTTCTTTAAAATAAAGACAAAGTCTTCCAAAACAATTTTAAAAAATCCCCAGATTTTGCATCAAATCTGGATTTCAGGTTGATTGGAAGATTCCATAATCTTCAAACATACCTACTTATCAAAGTTTTTATTGTATTGTTTTCTGAATTAGAGAACTTAATTTCCATTCCAAGAAGCCATACATTTAATAGGTGATCAATCAAATAATTTCCCCTGACATTAAATTTGAAACATCCAGAGGTCTTCTGCTGATTGCCTGGAGAAGGTACAGTGCTTGTTGGCATTTCTAATTAATTTTACAGTGGGTACCAAGAACAATGGCGCCTCTTTTTCTTCTCATGCTTCAGATTCACAGCTGGGAAAATCAGGTCTGACTGAGAAATATCTGTTGGCTGAAGTGAGCTATTGGAGCTCCAGCTGCATTATGGTGAGTTTGGTCTGCAGAATGGAGCTTTTTGATTGTGTCTTTCAAAGGGGTCAGAATTAAGACAAAGTGGTTTCATAGCCTTTTTTTACAGGCTACCTGCCAGGAAGTGAATTTAATTCCTACAAATCATAACAGTAACAGCAACTACGACAATAAGAAAATCTGTGCATTATGTCAATGTCATATGCTACTGCTGTTCCCAAAATATCTTAGAATGGCTGCTTTTCAACTGATTCCTCTAGTCCTTTTTAGTCAACATCATCCCTTCTGCTTTTCCTGACAGAACTTGAGAGTTTACCAAAGTTTTGCAAGCTGGATGCATTTGGGGTTTCTGCTCTGGAAATACCCAGTTGCTCATCACTCCTAAGATATCTTCATCTCTTTTTTATGCTACAGTCACTTGGAGCCAGAGTTCCCAAGATATTATATGTAATAGGGGAGTTCCAGAGAGAAGTGCCACTGAGGGTGTATTTTAGCCAGAACTGTAGATCCACATCTGTGCATTTACTTATGAGTGTGAGTCTCAGGCACAGTTCACAAGCTTAACTGTGTTCACATATTCAAGAACTTTGAAAAAGCCAGGTTCCCCTTTCCTTAAAAAAAAAAAAAAAAACCAAAAAAACCCAGAAAAACAAACCCCACTTCTGGTTTGAATAGAGGGTTTTACTGGGTTAAGGGTTTCACTTCTGCTTCCTTCAATTTCTTTCGGAGTGAAGCTGCTGCTGCTCATCATTTTTCAGCAGTTTTCTCTAATTGCAGTGTAGCAGACTGGGAATAGAGGAAACCACCCTGGTGTTACTGCTGCCATCTCCAGGGTCAGCAGAGGGAAGGGATGTAGTTCAGAATGTTTTCTTAAAGCATGTGCCCGTCATGGTGAGTTTGCCACCTCTTAGCTCTGGTACAAGGAAATACCATACTGTTTTGTCTTGCCAGAACCACAGTTTTCTCAGTGTTTCAAGCAAAACTGGTTGCTAAAGTTGATTCTGGCAAAATGATGAAATGCATAAAACTGTCACCTCTCCCGGTGTCAGAGGTGTGACCCTGTGCCAGCCCTGCTGGCACGGTGCCCTCCTGCCTCTGCCCCCTTCCCTCTGGCAGGCTCGCTGCACGATCCCGAACTTCCCCGATCGCCCGGCAGGAAATGTGCTCATTCCAGTGTCTGGATTGCTCCGGCACTGACTCGTCCTGCTAGCATCTCCCTTCTGCACCAAAATGTTGCAACGAGATGGCAAAATAACCCCCACATCCTTTTAGAAGTTATGTTGTTCTAGCCTCCCCCTTTGCAAACTGTTGACTCTGTTTACACAGTTGAAGAACTTTACTTCTTTTGGGTCATTCTGAAGGACTTTTCTAGGTGCCTGTTTTGGGGGGATTTTTTTTTTTTTTTTTTAGGAAGGAACCAGATACATATAAACAGAAAGTTAGCACATCATAACATAAATACCTCTCCCTCCCTCTACCAAGCCATTTGCTTTTCTAACTGAAACCGGTGGTTTGTGATTCTTCACATTATTCTTTTAATGTCATGACCTGTGTGTCAAAGTGAGAGGTTGCTTGTGGATTTTTCTTGTCTTTGAAAGCAATACTTTCTCCAGAGACAAAGAAGCTCTTTTACAACGCTCTTAGCAATTGCCATGAGGTGGGAGCTACAAATTGGGCAAGCCTGGGCAGTTGCATGCTGACTTTTTTCATTCCTCATGTCCCACAAGTATTTCTCTTTCAACAAGGCTTCTGTGTAACTGAAAAGGAACTTTTTTGTTTCCTTGATGTAGTTATATTATGTTTTAAAATTTCTCCTTTGGCTCCATTTCCCTCTGGAAGCTGCCCTGGCCATACAAATTATCAAATAACCCTTTTAATTTTTAAAATTGAAATTTTGTATTGTTCCTCTATCCCTATTATCAAAAAAGGGACATATTTACTTTATTTCATTTGCACTTTCAAAGCCTTTGCATACTGTTTTCCACAATAGACCAGTCATAGCTTTGCACCTCAGAAATGAAAAAGTGGGCAGATCTGGCCCTTGAAAAAAGCCTTTTCCAGCTTTTTGTAAACATTAATGACCTATTCATAAAGAAAAGGGCAAAAGTTTCACACAAAGAGCTATTAAAACTCTGAGACACTTGTAAAGTCTGTTGGAGAAATAAATGATGGCTTTGAGCAGACACTTAGGGAAAGAGAAAAGAGTGCTACAAATATGCCAGATACAATCTTTTGATGAGATTAGGAAGTTTCCATCAATGTTTCATGCATACATATTATGAGAAAGAAGAATAGCTGTACCACATCAAACAGCAAAATTGTCCATGTACCTAAATATTCTGCCTCCAACACTGCCAGTAGTGGTAATTTTTGTAAGAGTGTCCAAACAGTGCAGGAAATGCAGTGATACCTCCCTGGCACAGGGTCCCATTTCCAGTGGCTGGCAACAGCAAGACTGCCTGGGCCACCAGCATGTCTTTTCAATTCTTGCAGGGATATAGTCCAGCTGTGTTTTGACCTCGTATACACCACAGTCTCCTGTGGCAGGAGGTTTCACAGTTTAACAGCTAGCTGTGAAAAAAACCCCCAAAAACTAGTACTTGCTCATGTTTATTTTGAATGTATGACCTATTATAATCAGCTAATGTCCTTCTCAGTCTTCTATTGGGAGGAACAGTAATATGTAATTTCCTATTTCCTATTCACCTTTTTCATTCTACTTTTAGTTGATTTTTCAGTCTTCTGTCACGACAGTTTTTAATAAATTTTCCCAGACTGAGGATTCCTTATGTCTATACCTGCTCATTCTATCAAAACTATTTGGTGTCTTTGATATTTCTTTTTAGGACAGTATCATTTAGGTCTGAAAAGACCCTAAAGATCATAAAATCCAATAGTTTTTGCTGCTCTCTCTATCATTCTGATTCTTCCATATGGTTGCGTAGAAGAAATGGGCTTCCATCCTTTCACCTTAAAAATATACTGGCTACCACTAGTGGAAACCTGATGCAGGGAAATCTCTGACAGTTACTGCTATTTTAGGCCAACATTCAGAAAAGTGCTGTGTGCTGTTGCCTTCTGTGCAGGACAGATGTTAATCGTGTTACTTAATGTAATACTGGAAAGTTCTTGACTCAAATCCAGACAAGCATTCAGGTTTCCAACTCCTGTTTGGGCTTATTACACCTGATTTAATGGAAAGCTGAAAACCTGGTTAGATGTGGTTACCATACAAACCTCAACAGAGGTAAACCTCCGGTGTGTGCTGATGGGGTTTGAGCTTGTCGGATCAAGGCATCAGCTTTTCAGAGGTGTTATGAAAAAGAGGCCCTTGGTAAACCGAGACTATCAGGGACTATGGGAAACACTTTTATCCTGGATAATACACATGGATGTTCATTCAGGATGACTCTGCTCTTTCTGTAGTAAATTGTTTAAATTGTCACTTCCTTGGGCACAGAGATGTTACCAGAAGAAAGGATTCTGTGGGACTGCTAGGCAATCTGTACAAATATTCCACTGTCTTATCCAACATGGTACTCCATTCCATAGAAAAATGGAATGCATGAGATTTATGTCTTTTTGCAAACAAAAAGAAAAAAGGCTGGATTCATTATTATTACATTTTCTTGGAAGAAGCCAGGCTTAGTGACTACATTTTCCTGTAAGAGGAAAGGAGCAGCAGAGGACACCTATCATTCCCAGCATCTGATTTCTGGTTAGCATTCAGTGCTCCACAAACAAACCCCCTGTGGTTACTATGTATTTTAAATCACCTGACAGGTACAGTGCCTTGTGCAACCAAGGCATGACTTTTGTCTGATTCAACATTTCTCTTTAGTGGGAATTCTTATGTGGGCAAAGTCTGTGTGATCCATCCGTCTGGCAATTCACTCTTTAAGATAATCATTGCACATAAAGGTCCTGTGTTAATTTCTGTTACAAAAAGAAAAGAAATGAAACAGAAACAACAAATGCACCACTTCTTTTCCTCTAGGTTCCAGCTTTCTATTTGGAACCCCGCCTTGCTCCATTCATCTGCTTCTACCAGTACATACCGGATAAGTGTCTCTTTACACAGTGTGTAATTCAAATTTATGAATGCAGTTTGTGTAAATCAGACATTGCTGAATTTCCAGATACGATGATTCAGCCCTAGAGAATTTGCTTTCTCTTTTCCATAATTTGAAATGCCATGCCCTATAAGTAGTCTGCTTAAACACTGCTGCTGGAAGTCATGAAGCAAAGCAAACAGGCACTCGCAGTTCAAAGTGGTGTTGTCAGCATGGAGAATTTCATTATCACCTTCTCTTCCTTTAATTAGCTGTATTCCTAGAGTTTAAATAGAATAACTAAATGACTAGGGGGCCATAACTAGACCTAAGTCATAGATGGAATACAGTACCCAAAGGCACAATGGGTTACATCTGCTATTGTGCTGTGCAGAAAAACGGGTCAAGTGTTTTGTTACCTGAGGTAAGGTTGTATGTGCAAGGTCAGAAGAGTTATCAAGGTTGATTATCCACTGATGAGACAAATCTCAAATTCACAGTGAATAGGCCCTTCCTGTGAATGACTCTAGGCAGAGAATTTCTTCATAAACCCTGAAAGCCAAAGACTGAAAACTAATTTCACATCTTGCCAAATGACTTGCTGGTCTCTGGGAGAGGTAGGGAAGGACTAAAGAGAGAAATTGAGGGCAGAATGAAAAAAGAAAAATCCCTGATGTGGCATGTTTCATGTATTGCAACACAGCTTGATGCAGCTAATTGTTGGAAGTGCAAATAGCTCTGTGACTTCAGGTCTAAAGCATACAGCTCTGCTGCAGAGAGGAATGGCAGGCTTTCTGACCTGACCATATTATAATAAATGCCCTAGTAAACAAAGAGGTGCTCTGGCTTTCTTAAAAAACTGCAGGCAAAAAAGGTAAGCTGTGAAGTAATGCCAACATGCTGTAAGAATCATGTAAAGAGAGTATGTGGATGGAGGCCATCAAAACATTTATAACCACAAAGTCATTTCCTTTCAGAAACAGCTGAGGTGGAAAGAGTTTACGAGGCAGATCTGCCTAAGGCAGTAATCCTGTCCTCTGTGAGGGGCCTGACTTAGCCCAGCCTCAGCAGCTGGTGGCAGCCAGCTGGAAATGTGTGGCATCCACTGTGTGTCCTCAGTGCTGCCCTTGGATGGTGCAGCTCTTACCCAGCAGCACCTGGCACTCAGCTGAGCCCCCAAACACACCCAGCACATGGGGCTGTGCACAGAGGGTAGCATTCGTTTGTACTGCAGCCATAACCAAAGACCTGATGCTGCAGGCAGGTCTTGAATGCTGCTCAAAAGATGATGACAAACCACTAGATGTATGTGCACTTTTCCCTACCTCAATCTGAATTCCTAATCAAAAAGTGTAAATTAGTTTCCTGTAGATTTCTCAATTAGTTTCTATTAAAATATAAGAAAGCCATTGTAAAGAATACCTCTCCAGCAATTTTGTTTTCTCCACAAAGTTATATCATACAAGTCTACAACTTGATTAAAAGTGTGATAGTACTGAGCTCATTTTTCATGTTGATCTGACTGACTCCATTTCTCATGTTCATCTAGAATTGAATCATGAGGTCCTAAATACATTACAATTTAACTTTACTCTTTGATAATGCATAGACATATATTTGTATATTGTATGTACTGAGCACATTAAACATTTTAGAAAATAAAAGATTACCGGTTGGAATGGAACTTGTGTAACAGTTTTCTTGCTCTTACTATTTTAGGTAATATGTTTAGTTTGTTTTATATGAATCTTGAGAGTTATAGCTATCCTAACACCTTAAAAAATTCTGACATCTGAGGTTTGGGGAACACATGGCATAAATCAATATTTCTGTACTTTTTTCTTACTTCTTGGGTTTTGGTGGGTTTTTGGTTGGTTGATCGGTTGGTTTTTGGTTGGTTTTTTTTTTGTTTGCTTTGTTTTTGTATTTTCAACACAGGCTCTTTGAAGGTGACAGACCAGTCAAGAAATTTTATGCTCCACTTAAAACGGGCAATGATAATAAAGTTTTGACATTTAGGATAGGCATTACATTTCAGAAAATGTTTAGACACTGTTATCATGACTAGCTCACACATTTTTATCCTCACTACAAAGAGAAACCACAATATGCATAAATATATTTCTTTCTATATACATTTTCAAGTGTAAAAGCTGTGCTTTGCATACAAAGAGCAGGTACAGGGACATTCTTTCAGAAAACCAACACTGGGTGCCAGTTAAAGATGTGGAAACTTGCCATGGGCTCTGCAGCCCAGGGCTTGGCTTCTGTTTTCCCATTGTTTGCTCTGCTTGTGTCAAGGCTTATTTCAGGAAAGGCGATGGCAAAACTCCCAGTGACTGTAAGGAAAGTGAGGTTTGGCCCTTGGTGAGCAGTAAAAGCTCTGTGAAGGCCGGGGGTGAGAGTTCACTGGGGCTCCTGTGGGGCTGACATACGCCACCAAGGCTCACTCACACCCACCCCTGCACACCCCTTCCAGCTTCCAGATTTACAGGGCGCTGTGGAAAAGTCCCCACATCACACTGCATGATACACTCAGTCACAGATGAACTTTGAGTCACTCTAGCTCGTGGATTCAAAAAGAGCAGCCTTGCTGCCATTGCATAAAACAAAGAAATTGTTAGTTTCTTTTGTCTTGTTTTTGGTGCATTATTTACCTGACCATTGGGAAAGCTTCACAAATGTTTTTTTTGTTGGTGGAGTCATCTGCAGAAGAAGAAATGAGCCCTCCTTTCTAAATAGTGCTCCAGGATTAGGCATCTCTGTCCCTTTCAGGCTGTGGGAGTGCTATGGGAAAGATCTCCCTTATCCTCATTTGGTGCTCCCCTCTGTGAGGCTGACACAGCCCTCCTGGAACCTTTTCCATCGACTCCCTAGGCTTGGAACAGAGGAGAGATGGAGAGCTGAAGCACAGTTGTCCAGGTATAGACAGGTCTGCCTGTCTCTGGAATTGCAGTTCAGTTAGAAATTGGGATGGGGTCTGAGAGAAGGAAGAAGAATCTTGTTTCTGTACCCCTCATCTCTCCACTGCACAGAGATTTTGTTCCCCTGACACAGAGTCAGTGTCTGCCACTGAGTCCCCCCATTTGTTTTCCAGCTGGTTCTTAAATACTCTTAATATTTCACTGTAGGGAATATTAATGTTTCACTCTTGTACCTGAAAAGTTCTGAAATGCACAGGGGAGATATACATGGTTTTACTTAATTCGTAATGTTTGAAATTCAGTTTAAGTCACCAGGAGAAAAAAATGTTATGGCATAGACAAATGATATTCAAATATCACCATAGTATGATACATTTCACTGGTGTTGACATCTCCTAGCTTCCAAGGTGAAGAGCAGATAAATCAATCAACACTTGGTTTAAACCTACTGTGGGGAGAATACTGTAGAAAGACTGATGCTTGATGAACAAATTCCATGATGGCTTTCCTGATTTCCACATTTGCTTTTGTTGTTTCCTTCTGAAGGAAAATATGAATGAAACACTGTTCACACAAGAAGAGAAGACCTCTGCCTCTCCAGCTTGTTTGAAAATAACAGTTTATATTATAAATATTTTGTAAATGTTCAAGTAAAGGAGGCAATACTATATAACAATACTTTTTTTTAAACTGTTAAGTGTGGAATAGCTGGTATGAGGGTGGAATAACTATCTTTTGCTAGTTGTGTGATTGATCTTGATCCCCTCGATGTAACTCATCTGCCATTTTGGTTGATACATAGCAAATTATTTAGGTTTGGAGATTTTTCTTTTGATTCTTCATGGATCTAGCATTTAAACCTTAGCATGCATGTCCTATTTGTGTGAAACTCTTCAAGATAGATGCCATTGACATATGCAGCTTGTAGCGACAACTTCAGTTTCCAGCCAGGAAGAAAATCTGGTAATGTTGAATACTCTTTTGGATATAAGTCATTATGGCTCTTAGAGCTCCTGACAGAAAACCTCCACATCCTGAGGGAGGGTGTGTCTTACACATTATTCAGATATTTCCTTTCACTCTAAATGGTGGACCTGATCCGACCAATGCTTCTATGCTGATTTGAACACACAGAAAGAACTCCTGATTGAAGAATAGCTTTTGGTGTGGAATAATTTCCCCAGGAAATTGAATAGAGCATACTGATTTTTTTTTATCCCTTTCATCAAGCATATAAAAAAGGTTAAAGGCATCAAGTGCTTTGGATCAGTAATATTTTCAGGAAACTTGCAGTGCAGGATGCAGGAATGAGAGAGAGCTGGTAGAACTGCCACTCCTTCATGGGCATCACTGTACTGCACATTTCTGAGACATGACTGTTGTCTTTGGGCCTGGACCTCAGGCAGTCCTCAGGAAGGTGTGAATAAGGTATTTGTTGGCTGTCGGGGGTTCCTACTGCCATGGGCTTGAACACACACCATCACAACTCCATCATCATCTCAAACTTAGTGTAGCTTTTTGAGTTAAATATTGAAGCAACATTCCCTTCTATATTTGTGACTAACAAACATCAGACTTTTTGCTGCTTGAACATCCAAACATTTGAAGTGTTACAAAAACTGTAACTGCTTTTGGAAAGCTCCTTATTCAACAACATCAGAACTGACTACAGAAGATCAGAATCTAACTAACTCTGATTTTGGTGACCCATTTGGGAAAAACTTTAGGTTTATAGGTAGTATATAAGTATTAGATACTACTGAAAAACTTTATCATTGTTATTATTATCATTAAAACTTAAATAATATTTAAAATTGACAAATACCCAGTTTTAGATGTCCAATATGTGACATTTTAAAGGATTTGGCTTTAGGGAAGTTGCTTAGTGCTTCAAAATCTTGGCCCCAGTTTCCTCCCAACTCTAAATTCATTCATATCAACAATATATGGTAACTGCTGCAGCAGCTTCAGAGAGAAAGCCTTGGACCAAAGGAATTCGTGGCTCTGAATCACAGTAAATAATTTGTGACGTTGAAAGATGAATCCGTATCCTTCATCAGTTATAATCACGTTCTTCATTACTGAGTTTGCTCCAGCGCCAAAAAAGGATGTGTTTCTCTTGCCAGACAAAGGGAAAGGGAGTGATTTGCCCAAAAAATGTACAGCATATACAGAGAAAGACAAATGTGAGATGAAGCAAAAAGACAGCACACAAAGTGTGGACAAGTATAGACTCATGACATAACAGCTGTCAACTTTGTTGTGAAAAAAAAAATGTAAATTCCCATTCACTGTCCTTATGTTTTATTCACTCCCATGTCTTCCAAGAAATTCCCTGCTATCATGCTATTGCTTTCACACCTTTCCTCCCAATACACAGATTGTACCCTCCACCCAAGTTCAAAAGAGATGGACAGAATAAAGAAAAGAGGACTAAAAGCATGCTTTTTTTTTTTTTTCTTGGAGAAGTGCCAGTGCAGTTTATCGTCAGGAATGATTTAAGACCCTGAATCAACAAAGTTGTAAAACCTATTGCCTGATACTATGGATTTTTACTCTTTAAAAGCTCTAAGTCATTTGGGATGGACTTAGAGGTTACCTGGGAGGATGCTGGTTGAGGCTCTTGAAATTCCAGTTTCAGAATTCGCTTTTTGTGATTTCTTTTGTTATTCATGTAACATTCACTGTATTTCATGATGCTTCTCATCTGTAAATCCATTAAGTTGGCATTATGAAGAAAACAAAGAATTGTGGAGTTTGCTTTAATGCCACCTAAGATTTTGAGTACTTTAGAGTATTTTTCAGTACATAATTCGTGGGTTAACATCTGAATTTCAGCTCACGAAGAAGAAGTAAAAATGCTTATTTCCCAAGTGTAGGAGTTATAAAAAACTTTTTTGTTGTGAATTAATATCAGTCCTATGGGGGCACTCACAGAGTTGTTTATACTCACTGAAGTCAGAGTTTATGGATGATGTATATTCAAAAGCTTTGAATCAAATTAGCAATGTTATCTGCTTATTTATTCTGTGATGTTAATGAGTCATTCTGAGCAAGCAGTATTTTAATAATTTATACATTCAAGTTTCATTTTACAAGATTCACTGCAACAATAAAGAATGATCTTGATCATTCCAGACACTGGCAATTCAGATAACAAAAAGAATGGAAGAGTGGTTTTGCAGACTTGAAAATCTACAGTCATTTCTTCTGACTGCTCTTAAATTCTTCAGATGGATGAGTTTTATTCCTGGCCTGTGGTTTGCTTTGGCTCAAATGTTCCTTTTTTTTTCCTCAACTACAGCTCTCCACAACTTTTTTAATCCTTCTCTGAGGAATTTAGTTTACCCTGATTATGAACTTCTCATTTATTTCCCCTCCTTCATGTATGTAACAGCTTCCAGTCTTCAAAGTCTAGTAACTGTTGCTGTTCTCAAAGGCATGTCCAAGATCAAACTGTGCAGTAAAACATTTAGCTCCCTGTATCTGCTGTCTGAATCACCTTCTTTCCTTCATTTACCATGGAGTGGTGTCCATCTGTCTTTCTGCCATTCTTCTGGCCTCACGTCTTCCTTTTCACTGTACCAGTGTGTCAATTTAGTTAATCCTGGATGTTATTTCCCTTTATTCCCCTCGTCTCATCCTCTACACTCACTCAATAATCCAATTCTCTACTGATCACTTATCTCCTTTGATATCCTTTCCAATCTGCTGTACCATGATGCTCCAATTCTTGCTCTTGCCCTTGTCTTTACAGAACAGTGTTCCTTTATGGCTCTGAAGCTGACCCCATCTCTTTGGATACTGCCCTCAGCAGTGCTTCTTTCCCTTGCCTGTCTGTACTCACTCCTTCCTCTACTCCCCTCTGGACTTTCCTCTGGCTGCTTCCTACTCATCCATACCTTTTCTCTCTGATTGATCTATGGAACCCCCACACAGCTATGACTACCTCTCTGATCTTGGCAGCATTTGCATTTATTTTTTGCTGCACCTGTATCTTTCACTGGGATTTGTCCCTTGGATTGAAGTGTTTGGACAGTAAAACCCACAGGCACTAGGTTGTGTGTAGTTCTCCTTCAGCTGGTTTATTTCCCTAATGAATAGGGAATGCTGACCAAAGGAAAATGCAATTCAAGTCCACGTCCTTGACTTCAACTTTTCCTTATTCTTTAACTTCTTTTTTTCAGCTTTACATGTGGGATCTGGTAGCAATGAGCTCATTTTGATCTGTCTCAACTATTTCTTTTATGTTTCTCATGGAACCCTGTTTTCTCACTTCTTGCTGTTCAGGTATCCCATCAGCTGTTTCTAACCAGATGGTCTTTTTCATTACTGTTGCCATTTATGAATACATTATTTTCCTCTACTTTCAACACTTCCTTCCTTTCAGTTTCCTCTTTGATTATCTCCAAGATGTCTTAGTGTTCTCCCAGGGCTAAGGATGTGTGACCTCTGGATAAAATCTGGCTGAAAATACCATTATTTTGAGGATTAAAATGCTCATGTTCTCTCTGTTTTTCATCCTGTAGTTTACTCTTCACTGAGTCTTCAGTTCCATCTTCATTCTTTATCAGCATTATTTAGTAACACTTTATCCTGTTGGCTTTTAAATCTGTTTTACTGCTTCTTTCCTTTGGCCTCAAGCTTTTCCATCCAGTCTACTTCACCTGAGAAAAATTTCTGCAGGTCTCCTGTTTTCTCTTTCAGTTTCCTTCTTGAAAAAAAAAAAATCTGTCATGACATCTTTGTCTTCTTTGTTTCTGTCTTTATCCAATTTGTTCGCAATTCCTTTCAGCTTTGATGTTGCTCAAGACAATATGGCCAAAGCAAGTAATCTTAGGATCATTCAGATTATAAAGTGTAGTCTGTACATATGCAATCCTACATACACTGAAGATTTAATTTTGAACATAAGGTGGCATGGAAAAAAATATTTGTCAGCATACATGAATGTGAAGAGTAATAGTACATTATTTCTGAAACACGAATTACTAAAAATGTGATACAGACACTGAGTTGTACAGGACCCGAATTCCTGGAGATTGGGCAAGGCCACAGAGTTCAGTTGGACAAAACAGAACAAATCACTCCTAGTGAAGCAGTAAGTCCCAATCACCTTAGTCCTGCTGAGCTGTGTGGCCTTGGGGAAGCCAGATGGTTCTGTTATACAAACATCACTTAGAGCTGAACATGACCCTGACTCAAATAATGGCATTTCTGGTAAGTATGATTGTAGGAATAAGCAGAGAACAGGATGTTCATTATATAAAAGCAATGTAGGATACAAACCAAGACAATTCATAATCTGAATTTTTTCCTACATTTTTGTTGCAATAAATCCAATGATACAGCTGTTTTAATTACATCTCTTGGTCAAACTGCAATAGAATAAACATTTGATCTTTTTTTCTGTAACCATAACTTGATTTTTTTTTCATCCACACATGTGCAGAGGCACAATCATACCACATGAAAGCCTGCATAGTAATTTAGCATTCCATCATTTTTTTTTCCTTCACTAGTACTTCCCATATTCTCTCAACAAGGACTCCAGCCTCAAGAGAAGTCTTAAGGTTTCTTTTGGTTCCATGTTTGTATAGTCTCATTAGTCTCATGAGTGACAACTTACAAACATTTTCTTCATAATGTTGGCCTTTTTTTTTTTTTTTTTTTTCAAAAGAAGGGAAGACTTCCTAAAGGATGATTATTTTGACTTCAGTCCAAATATGAGTTCCAGTGTTCCAGATTTCCAGTGACCTGTGAAGGTCATATCAGATCTTCATTTCTGAATCTGCAAAATGAGGAAATGAGTGATGTCCCATTTAGAAGGCGTACTAAATCCAAAATCATTGAGACACAGGAGTTCCTTGGTGATAGGACTGTGCAAGTACCTCAAATGACAGTGTATTAGGCAATTATAAAGAAGTTTCAATTCAGTGTACCTAGCTTTCAGTATCAGGAATTTCTCTTTCCCAAGGAGTTTTTATTACATATATACATAAAATCGCTTAATGTAAATGAAGGATCTTTTATGTATAGCCTTCTGTAAGTACTGTCCTGTTTTCTAATTGTATTATTTACTGTATTCTCATTGTTAGCTAAAACTGTGGAAATAAAAGGAAATGGTACCTGTTCAACAGTTTGTTCCAGTAGTATCTTTATATATTTAAAGGTCTTTTCTGAGACTCTGTAATGGTGTGATATTTCTATCTTATTAATAAAAAATGAAAAGCAAAGTCTATTCTTCCTGTTTGAATTCAAGAATTACACAGGAATAATACACTTGTGTAATTTGGGATATGCTTTCAGGGTCAACATCCAGCAGCATTGCTAAAGGCGATGTCTGGATTTTCTTTCACAAAGGCACAAGAGAAAGAAATTAAATGAAACATCCATTATCTGGTGTACACCTGGAGGGTCACTGCTCTACAGAGCTGGGAGAGCATCATCCTTTCACAGTAAATATGAATAGGATGAATACTGGGGTTTGGGTTGGTTTAGGTTTTTTCTCACAGGAATGCAGCTTAGGAAAAGAAATATTATTGTCTAAAGCCCAAAGACAACATAAAACCTTTTCCAGACCGAAAATACTTAATTACTTACTGTCTATCAGACAAGCTGCTGTTCTGCACTTAGCATCATGCTTCATTGTCTGACAGCACAGCTGGCTGGAGGCTGAAATTGAAAATCATTTTCCTTTGCTCAATTTCCTTGTAAACAGCAAAAGAATGGTGTTGATATGCCAGACTTCACTGGGAAAGTGCACTGTGAACATGCAAGATCTGTCTCCAGTGGTCTTAAAAGGAGGAATGTGATTTGATTCCTACAGAGATAAGTCAGGACACCTTCGACTTTGGCTTAATTTAGTGTTTGCTGTGATAGACTTCCATTGTTCTATGCCGCATCAACCATGAATAACTAAGAACACTAAGGCAAGAGAAAGAAAAAATGGTCTTATGTTGTGAAACCACTTAGCAGAGCTAAGTGAGCTATTGTAAATAGGCAATTTGTGAAGCATTCAGTCCAACAAAGCAATCTTGACCTATTTCCACTTCAATTGATATTAATGTCAATTTTACACAGTCTGTAAATGCATGTATGCCTCTGTAGGTACACGAACATTAAAACTTAGAACTCAGTATGCAGACTTTCATTTTATTGGAAAGCCTGTTGGTGAATTTGGTTTTCATCAATTTGCAACTGAGCAATCAGGTTAATTCTATTAGCACTTAATGCAAATATATTTCATAGTATTATTTCTGATAGATTGTTTAGCTCTCAGTACTCAGGTGTGACCCGGTGACCAATTATATTTCATTTTCATTAGTTTAAGTTGCACAAATAGTATAAAAGAAAGTAAACGTGTACCTTTTGGGAGCACGATTCATGCTGCTTTAGTAAGTATTATGTTTTACTAGAGTTTATGAGACTGTTTAAAGTTTTAGAGTACAGCTTTTCTCCCTTTGAAGTCAAATGTGAAACTTCTTTTCCTTTCAGGGTAAGCTGTATTGGACCAATAAATCAGTGTATTTTCTCTGTGTAGCCTTGAATTTATTAAGATCTTCTACTTAATCAAAAAAAGAGTCATCTATTAACTGTTATAAGTCTGTTCAGCAGCTGATTTAGCACAGGTTTGGTAGCTGAGAACACATGTGCAAAGGTCTTAGAAAATAGCCTCCTGACTAGATTTCCTCAACTAAAGCACGATGCTCCCTGAGTTTCTTCAGATGGTTACTCAGCCTGCTGCACCGTGGTTGTGCCGTTTAAAGGCTTATATACATTCTATAGGATGTGCTTCATAATGCTCTCCTCAAACTTTCTAGTCCCTCAGGGGCACTTGTGTGGAAGAGCTAACAAAGTTTTCACAAAAGGCAACTATTTCCAGAGAAACTGATGACTTGCTCACAGACTCCATTTAGTACACAAGTAGCTGCCTTCATAAATATTCATAAATATTCCAGAAATGCCAAGAACAATCCAAGAAGGAAAGGGAATGTCTAGAGAACTGCTTTTAATAATGGCACAGCTCAAATGTACTGCAAGTTCTCTCTATATCAAGCAGCCCAGTGTTTGCATGGATCTTTTACTGGGTCAGAGAGCTGTAAATAAAATGTCACATCTTAGCATTTAAAAACCACAGCATGGCCACTTTATCACTGCAGCCTTCATGTAGCAGGAACTCACAGGTATTTCTGAAATAAAGCTTTGAAGTAGTAATGGGAAATGGACTTAGGAAAAAATCCTATGGATAAATTTTGCAAGATCAGGTCTTAATCAAAGTGACTGGACTGTTAAGATGCAGTTTCCTGCATGTATGTTAGATCAGGACTGCGATTTCACTGTAAAGTGCATTAATTCCTGTGTTCAGAGACTGTTTTGCCTTATAGCTGTGGACATTCCTTACTTTCAAAAACAGAAAGTCTGCAGAGCTGTGAGGGGCAGCTGAATTGTCATCTGCATGTTTAAAAGCTACTTGATTATCTGTTGTAGATTGGCAAAAAATCTGAAATAAAACATTTGCAGAACAAGGACCCAAATGCAAGTCAGTGTAAGAGCATGATCATTTTAAAGCAAATGCATGTTCTAAAGAAGCTGTCTGATCTGTAGCCATTTTCAGTGGCATGAGACTGAAACAGAAACATCTGCTTGAATTTACCAGCTATGAAGCTGCTATTGAGAAGAGTAAGTGAACAGTGAATAACAAAACTATTGATGCTTAGAGAAAGGAATTAAAAGCTTATGTGAATTTTACCTAAACAGATAATTAACTTCTTTCATTGAAGTATTTTCAAATCTAGTTTAAAATTATATCATCCTTTATATATTAAGAACTTGTCTTTGCTGCAAAAATAACCAATGTATTGCTCTTAATTTGAATTTCATCTACAAACTAAGTCCTTCCATTCAATATGGTAATATTCCTGCACACAAGTTAACTGGCCCTTTGGGAGGTATAGGCTACAGCTCAAGTAGGGATGCTGCTATTCCATTCACAATTTATGGTGTCTCTTCACAACCATGGCTTCTTTTGCTCCAGCTAAACTAACTCAAGAAGCAATAAACTCAAAATTAACACTCTAGGATTACTAGGGGTAGAGGTGGAAAGAGGAGGTGGGGCTTCCTGGGATGATACTTGCTCTGGTAAGAGGAGCTGCTGTCACTGAGGCATGTCCCATCTCCTCCTTGTGTCATAGCTTTGTCAATAAACCCACTTAATTCTTCCCATCTGCTCTGCAGGCTCTCTGGTGTATTGGTTGGGGTTCATTCAGCCACCCACACAAGTATCAGGCATTTGAGATGGGAGGATATCAGAAAAAACCACAAGGTCACAGACACAACTCAGGGACTGGCAGATGTAACCCAGGACCTACAACTCGCGCTGTTCAGGGCAGCAGCCAGAGGTGAGGTGGGGACACTTGGGACTTCTCAAATGGCATCTGCTGCTTGTGTCTAAGCAACTGAATTAAGTCCTTCATGTCTATTGATGACAATGGGAGTGTAGATGCTTTGATTTAGATATCCAGGTGTTTTGATCCATGGCTGACTCCCACCCTGACAGAGTTATTGCCTCCAACTTCCTCAGCAAGGCCTGCTGTAGCTCATGTGTCAAATCTCTCAGATGTCTCAACAGATGATTAGAAGTTTTAAACACAAATTATGGTAAGAATTACAGGAATAATATTATTTTATTATTTATTAATATTAGGGATTTTTTATTATTTCAAGTATTCAATAAGTATTAAGTTCTAGGGATTGCTGTGGTTGTCCAGACAGGTCGCATGAATAATGCAGGCAGTGGAGTAGCTGCTGCTGCCTCAGCTTATTGCAGTGGGATAGTGAGAACTGCTGTGATCAGGTCTGAAGGCTCACAAGCCTTTAAAAGAAATGTCAAATTTTCTTCTACGTGGAGTGTTTCCCACATTATCCACAAACAAAATCAGTTTTTCCTGTTGCCTTCCACTTCCACACAACTTCCCAGCTTCATTGCAGGGGCAAGGTGTCTTCTGCAGTGTTGGTGGCCAAGTCCTGCTGTGGTGATTTCAGATGTTATTGTCTCCAGTCTGGGATATCTGCTGGGTGGATATCCCCGTACCTGCAGAGAATCTATGCTTGGATCCCACTCCTTCAGATCACATTTCGGTGCGTCAAGTCAGCTTTAACATGGTTCCAAAATTGCTTTTGCTTTGAAGTAGCTTTGCAACCATCTGACACTTGTGTACACAGACCGCAGGAGGCTGGGACTTGACCCACATCTGGGTACTGCTTAAGCTACCAGGAAAGGAAACACATTAAAGTTTCGCGAAGAATCACGAAGGTTTGCATGAGGTTTCTCTTCCGGCACAATGCACAGGTGTCTGAAAACCACAAAAGACTGTGAATGGCCTCTTAAGTGGTGCACGACATTTTCCCTGGAAAGGCCTCAGAACAACAGTCGTGGAAGTCCCCGAGGACAAGAGCCAGCAACACCTGTGCAGTGACAGCAGACACAGCCTCGCAGACAACCCAGCAGACACGAGTTTAACGATTCGCTGACAATTTGCAAATGTAGGATGAATTCACAGCAAGTCTGCCTCCAGGCTTTTGTAGTTCAAATGAAAGATTTCACACATTTCTAGGAATTGCCCCCCTGATGGAAAAAGGGTGAGGCATTTGGAAGCCAATATACAGAATGCGATAAACTTCAATTAAAACAAAATGACAGGAAAGATAAAACCAGGTTTTGGTTGTTGTGTTTGTTATTGTTGGGGGTTTTCTGTGGTTGTTTGTGTTTTTGTTCTTGGTGTGTTTTTTGTTTTTTTGTTTTGGTTTTTTTTTTGCCTTGAAAGGATTTTGGAAATCATATTCCACTGGGGTGTGAATAGATTTTCTGACATTATTTATTTGTCATTCTGTGGACATTCGTGATAATTATTTCTGTTGTGGAATGGTTGCAGAATGTGACATATGACAGAAAATGACAAGAAAATTAAATGCTTTGGCTTTTTTTTTCCCCTCCCCAGAAGAAAGAAAGATACTTAGGTGGTCGTGTGGTAGATCTAATGGAGGAAAGGCATTCCTAGATAACAATTCACAGCAGAAAAGAAAAGTGAATTTGCTCACTCACTTTTGTTTTCTGAACTTGCACCAAAAAAACCCATAGAGAGCAAAGTGTAACTTAAAGATGCAGAGGGAAATGAAAATGGTACCTTTTGAATCATGCAAACTGAAGCAGTTTCTTTTCTTCAAGGAGAGGCTTAGAAATAAAGGCATGTATTGACATATCTGGTTATCATCTCATGTCTGATTATGAACTAAAACATGCTTAGAAGCTCCATAGCAGTTCTAACAGTAGAAAATTCTCATTGAGCTCAAATGGGAGAGATCTCTGAATTTCTAACTGAATATCCTGGGCTCTGTTCCCATTTTTAATTTGCTGACAATGTCTCATTTATGAAAAAGGAGCCATTTTAAGTTCTTTCAAGAACTGAGTGATACTGAAGTACTCAGAAGAATCTTTCTTCAGCTTTTCTTGTTTAGAAAGGCAATGATCAGCATTCTATAGGTTCTTAATATGCACTAAAAAGGAAAGAATATGAGGGATTCTTTTGGACAAAATAGTGCAGATGTCACACATCAAAAATTAGTTATCAACTATCATTTATAAAATGTTTAAGTATTAATTATTTAGGTGATAGCAGCAGAACAATGCAGTCTAGAACCGATTGTGACATCCCAGAAGATAAATGAGCTACAATATTTAGATTAAACAAAAAAGAACCATTATAATAATATACACAACGAGCAAAGCACCCCATTTTCTAGTTAATGCCAAAACTGAGTTTCACAGTGAAGTGTTTGTGGAACATTAAAAGTATAATTTAGCATATCTGAATAAATTATTTTCTACTATGCAGTAAAAACAGAGAAACACATGGCATAGATTATAGCCCCAAATGCTTTTAAAATTCTTGGAGTGGAGGCTGCCTGGCAACTTTTGTACCAGCTGGAAGAGCGAGAGCCCAGCTGGCTTGGCAGTAGCCACCATCCTGTGCCTGGGCTGGCAGGCGGCCACTGCCCCCCGTGCACGGCCCGAGCCCCTCCCGTGCGTGTCCGCAGCAGCCCCGGGGCTGTCACTCACCCGGCAGCGGGCGAGACAGACAGACGTACTCCTGAAAAAGCCTGAACGATGGCGCTGGAGGATGCAGGAGAGCAGGCTTTTGGGGTTCTTTTTCGGCGTTCTTGGGTCTTTTGGATTTCTTCTTGAAATCTCTATCTTGAGATTGTGAAAAGATGATGAGAATTCAAGGGCTGGTGCCACTGTAGAGGGAAGGGGAAAATGCGAAGATTCACGCAATTGTTTCAAAACCGTGCTCACATGGAAGTAGGATGCAAACGAATGAAAAGTAATCATTTGTGTGTTTTATGGCCTTTAATCTAAGCATTACAGGACTGTTAACACACTGGAAGTAAGCTTCCCACGGTCACATATTGATGTTGTGAAGTTAAAGAAATAAATGTAGTGACATCAAATCAGAACAAGCTCCAGTTTGGGAGGGGTGAAGGCTGTACCCAGCTTCAGGTCAAATAGTGAAAGCAGGATACCAATAAACAGCCACATTGTCTCCTTTGATCGCTCTAGTGGAGGAAAGGAAAGTCCTAAATTAGGGAAATTGGCACCTTCATGACTTCTGGGTCCTTCAGAGGCTTAGGTGTAAATAGAAAAATAACCCAAAACGGGTCACCCTTTGTTATACAGTGAGAGAGGTCACCAACAAGAGAGAAATCTTTATGCAATGAAGCATTATTTGTTTTCAAAGTTCCTGCTTTTTTGTTGTGTTCCTTTGACATCCTTCCCAGTGCTTCCCTAAGCTCGAACACTGTCTTTCCGGTAAATTAAAACGAAAGCAGTCTCAGTGATCTAAGCTTGGGTTTAATCCCTCCCGGCCCATTTCTCAGCACACCTGCTCCGATAGCGCTCTGGTAATCAGCTCCCTCCAGCTCCTCCCAGTGCAGCACAGCCAGCAGGGGCTGAGAGGTGGGTGGCTTTTCATGGGCATGGATAGGAGCTGGCAGAGGAGTGAACAAATCTGCAGTCAGTGGGGATTTAATTCCACCCAGTAGGGTGGTGCTTTCTCATGCAGGATAAGCAGTTGAGGTGTTAGGGCATGAGTTAGACTCGATGATCTTAAAGATCTCTTCCAACCTAGTGATTCTGTGTGATGGTCTCTTCCAAAGAGCCTCATCTGAAGGCTGTGCTGACGCAGGGGAAACCACAAACAGCAGAAGGCAGAACCCTTCAGCACAGCTCTCCCTGAGAAGGTTTTAGTGCTTTGATCTTCAGGGGGAGTATCATCAGACCTCCTCCTCCCACAAACCCTGAACCGATGGCAGAGGTGTGGACCTTGTACAGTGACAATGCCAGGCTTCACCTGCTCCATATTGCAGAGGAACTCTCCCTATTCATATGAGTGAAAGACCTGTGCAATATCTTCAGCCCAAGGTGAAACACTGCATCATCTGTTCCAAATACCTGCAGAGTCTGAAACACACCATGTCACCACTAATTCTCATGAGAGGGAGAATTTGCTCTCCTCCGTTTTTTTACAAGTCAACAAGTCCAGACCAAAATCCAGAGGCTGGGCTCATTAAATTGACAATAAAATATGTTCTCAAGGATGAGTATGTAATGCTTTCACACAGACTGAAATACTATTTTTGAATTGGAGTCACAAATTTATTTTCATTTGACTTTTAATGATATTTAAGCACCTGTCTCTTTGAAAACAGGTCTTTGACTTTCACTCTGGTGAAAATAGTATCCCATCTGCTGAAGAATCTGACTCATGAAGTCTTTGGTTTACAGATTTTCAAATTAACCAAATATTTCTCATATTTCTAAAACTTTCCTTGCTGTATACCTTCAAAATTGTAATGCAGAATAGACAAATACATAATGTCCTTTGCATAGTCAAGAAAAATAATATGGGCTTGGTTCTTAGCAGAATCCTCTGAGACCCTGGAAAGTTCCAGGCTAACCATAATGGATAGTTTTGGAGCACTGAAACCACGTGCCCCTGCTATTCCAGGACTTGGCCTCTGACAGCAAGGCCACCAAGAGTCATGATTTACTGGTGTAGGTGTTGATGCAAATGGCTTTTGGACCCCAGTCAGTTTGTGCTGTGCCATTGGGCACAGGGAGAGTGTGTTCTTCAGCAAATGAGTCTGCTTAGTGGCCTAAAGTTATGATAAACTACAGATTAGTGAGTGTAAAAAAATGGTGAGTGTAAAAAAAGGTGATCAACTACCTTTTTAAAGGAATACATAGAGTTGCACTGACATTTTACCAGTGAAGTATCCCTGATTTAACTGGAAGCTGCTCTCCTTTACCTCTGTGTGACCACAGAGTTAGGTTTTATCTTTGTGTAAGTGCTGTATCTTGATATCCACCACACATGGATCTGTTGCACTTTCCCATGTTATGTGAGGCATATCACACTGTGCTCGTAAGGAAGTCAATGGGGACTTTGCTTTGGAATTGAAAAAGAAAATAGAAAAAGACTGGGCATCATGTAAAATAAACAGTAATGTTAGCTTCTTTAATACCCACTGCATTGCATCATAATTAAAATATTTTCTTTTAAAATTGAAAGTTGCAGCAATTCATATCTAACTTTCATCTTAGCTTCAGTGGTAAAATTCTCCTCTCATGTTACCTCTGAATTACAGAGACATGAAAGAAGAATTAGGCCTTGATATTTGAATTCACTACTAAGTCCAAGATGCAAAAATCTGGTATTTTCTGGATGATGTTTAAGTGTAGGGGGACTGCTGTGCTTCTCCATTTCTGTACTTAAATTGCTCTGTATTAATCACTTATATGTGTTATATTATTTTTTTTATTTAAATTGTGGATTATGAGCCCCACTGAGATCCTGCAAGGGTCCATCAGGAGTTATGGGGACTAGTCAGGAGCACTCCCATCCTTTTGAAGTTGACAGTGAGAAAAGGCTGTAATTAGAGGTGAGTGTCTGCAAAGGACAGGGAGTAGCTGTCTGCATTAATTGTTCATTTCACCCATTCTTTCAACAACTAAAGTCAACGTGAACACTTTAAGCCAGTAACTATTGCCTTTTCTCACTTTTCCTTTTAAACAGGCCAGTTCTACTGCTGATTCAGGAGGAGAAAAAAATAGGCAGATAAGCCAGAGAGGATTCAAATACACATCTAGAAGACATTTAGGATCGTAGGATCACAAAATCCTTTATGTTTTCCAAAAAGACTTTAAGATCAGCAAATCTCACCATTAACCCAGCACTGCCAAGTCCACCATCACATCATGTCCCCAAGCGCCACGTCTACATGTCTTTTAAACACCTCCTGGAATAGTGACTTCACCACTTCACCATGCAACCTGTTCTGAAGATTGACAACACTTTACATGATGAAACTTTTCTTAGTATTCAACCTAAACCTCTCCTGGCACAACTGGAGTCTGTTTCCTTCTTTTCCCTGGAAGAAGGGGCTGACCTCCACCTGGCTACAACCACTAATCATGTGGTTGTAGAGTGATAAGCTCTCCCCTAGGACTCCTTTTTGCTGGGCTAAACACCCTCAGCTCCCTCAGCTGCTCCTCATCTGTCCTGTGCTCCAGACTTCACCAGCTCCATTCCACTTCTCTGGACCTGCTCCAGCACCTCAATGTCCTTTTTGTAGGGCCCAGAACTGAACCCAAGGTTTGAGGTGTGGCCTCACCAGTGTCAAGTCGCCTCACAGGCGACAGTCCCTGCCCTGGTCCTGCCCGCCACATTCTTTCTATACAGCAAAACAAATTAGTTCCTACAGCCAAAGAGATTTCTGAGAGCTCTTAACTGGTTGTGCCCCAGACAGCAGTCGACTGCATTTTCAGTCATCTAAATGCCTTTGAACTGTGGTGGCAGGCCCAGCTCAAGGGGGTCCTGCTTGAGTAAGCAGCTGGCAGAGCGGGGAGACCTCACTGCTCTGAACACAGGCTGAGAACAAGTCTGTGTCACAATTGCTTGAGAAGCAGGGGATGACATCTCTCAGCTAAGAACAGGTCTTGTCCTTTTGCTGACAGAATTCCATCAGTAAAACACTAGATTTCTTTATGCGAATTGATTATTTAGAACTTTATAATCTCCCAGCTCCCATTGTATGACAGACTGGATGAATCCTACTACAAGATGCTTATCCAGTATTATCTGCCTGACAGATAAATGCCTTGATTAAGTGGTATTAAATCCAATTCTTTTTACATAGGCAGCTGATCATTGGCTGTCCATGTCCTCTTTTTCTCAGGCCCTGGAGCCATCCCATTTATGGTTTCATTCTTCTACACCGCTCCAGGCCAGGCTAATTGCTTCTCCAGACAGCAGGCTCTGCTTCCACTCCTTGCAGGCTTTTTGAAACAGCAAAAGAAAGTTAACAGGTGCCAAAATATCCAGTGATATTAACGTTTGAGCAAATTCTTACTCATGTTAAAACTTACAAAAATTCATCTGATTCATAAACTTGTCTTATGCATGCTTGTGGGTTGTCATGCTTGCAGATAAATCTAATGCCTTGTTCATACCATAAAAAAAACAACTAGGATGCTTTTCTCATTGAATGACAACCTGACAATAATTTATTTACATGTCTGCTGAGAGACTGCTTTCTCTATATGGATAGGAGCTCCAAACATATCTAATATGACCTTAATGCATTAATATACTACAATAAGAAGATCAAAAGAATTTGCACCATAATCTGGACATCACTGCTTGAATACAGCCCCCTGATTTAATCATATTCGCAACATAAGCAGTTCCTTGAAAGAGGCATATCTGTGCTTGAGACATCCTTGTTACAAAAAACAATAGCAAATGATCAGTTTTTTCAAAGTCTACAGAGATAAAATTCTTTAGATGTGCTGAGCAAAATTTTATTAATGGCATGTTTCATTTCACACAGTCACAGGAAAACCGATACTCTCTTAAAAGAAAGTACAGTTTTCTTTCTATTTTTATGCCTCACTCAAATAAAGGATATGTATACCTATAAATGAGGTAGCAAAACATCCTTGCAACAGATTTCTTCCTCCACCTAATTTGTTGCTTTGTTTTACAAGACTGATGCCAGAATGCTTGTCAAACAACAGTTCTGTCTTAGAATCATAGAATGTTCAGGGGTAGAAATGGAACTTATAGGTCATCCAGACCCACTAGACCAGGTTGCTCAGAGCCCCATCCAACCTGGTTTTAAACACTGACAGGGTTGGGGCATCCACAGCATCTCTGGGCAATTTGTTCCAGTGCCTCACCACCATCACAGTAAAAAATGTCTTCCTAATATCTAACCTAAATTTTCTCTCTTTCGGTTTGTACCCCTTACTCCTTGTCCTATCACTGTGGTTCCTAATGAAACAGAAAAGAGACTGCCAGGAGAGTGTAAGTTTTGACTGACATGGTCTCTGCTCAGGTGCAGTTGGGTAGGCTGGAAGCATCTCATTCCAATCTGAGCTATAAATATGTGTTTCAGATTTGAGTGGAGAGCAAGGAACTTTGGTGAGCCACTCAGAGCTAGACCTGCCCTGTAGTACTGTTGTTCTAAATTCCTCTGATAAAAAGCAATCTCCGAAATTACTGATGTCTTCTGAAATAAATTCAGAGAGTGGGACACTGGTTTAATTCTGGCACCTGAAATGGTGTCTTGTGGAAATGCACTGAAACCTTTATTGTGATTTGTCATCACAACTTATATAGTCAGCACAAGGAAATACAGGAATATTAGATTTTAAATAGTCCCTTGTTCTTTCATGGCTTAAGCATAAACATAATTCTTCTTAGTTCCCCTAGAGATTCAAGTAATTTAGAAGACAAGGAGGATGGTGAGACAACAGATGAACTGCCTGTCCCAGTCCTCTCACTGTGTTGGCTGGATGCATGCAGAAGTGGGCACGACACCAGCTTAAGGACAGGTTACTCAGATTTTTTTCCACTTGCCAAAGAGTTCTGCAAGCAGCTGTGTCTTAACCACAAAATCATTACTACAAGACTAGTGTTGAATAAGCATTAAAGCAGTCTTATGCTCTCTCAGAAATGAGTAAAGTGGATGGTCTCTGAGATCCCTGAGCTTACCTGTCACCTTTACTGGTGGCTGGGACACAATCTAGGGAAAGAGGGGCTGGCCCAGAGGTTTGTGGTGCTTCATGGTTCCTTCACAGACATCTACATATCTACTTCTACATCTATGTCTACACAATGGTTGGACTTGATATCTTAAAGGTCTATTCCAACCTAAACAACTCTATGATTCTATATATATGTACATGTGTATTTGTAAACAAAAACTTAAGTGTGTGTGTACATCTTGTCTATGTAAGTTAAAGAGGATAATCAATGCAGGCAGGGAGGGAAAAGAAAAAAAAGGAAAGAAAGGCAAAATTGTAATCAAGGTGTTTGATAATATGAACAGGAGTTTCATGATAACTAATTTCATGATAGTTGGTATCTGATGAAAACTGTTTAAGAATTACTTTGCTGGAAAGCCATTAAGGGAAGCCAGCCAGATGTTAGGTAACTTAAGACTGCTTGGGAAATCAAAACAAAGTTACAGGGCCGTTACCTCAGTGTTATGCTTTTGGCGGGAGAACGGACTGTGGAGAAGGGGCCTCCAAGTCTCCCAAGTGGATTTTTTCCTCCCTCATCAGTTCCACTGGGGATATATGTTGTTTGGAGAGACCACGGCCACACTCTCTGCCAGAGGAGGGAGTGGAGGCATTTCACCTGCCATGCCCACCTGGCCATCTTTGCTACCCACTGAGTCCCATGGGGCCTCTTCTGCGGAGGAGGGGCACGGCTGTGCACGGCTGTGCCAGCCCAGTGCTGATGCAGGTGGGACAGGAGTGACCTCTTCTGTCTCCACTCCTTTGTTTGCCACCAGAGGGCACAGCAGCTCAGGGCATGGGCTCACCTCATCCTCAGGAAATTCCCAAAGGAGCCATCCCGGCCCAGCCGGGCCTTTCTCTCCAGCTGCACGTCCAGGTTTTGGTTGTCCCAGCTTCTCCTTCCATCTTTGGCTTCCCCCTGAGATGTGCTTGTTCTGCTGTGCCCACGTAACCTTTCCAAACTGCTGCACACGTGAAGCTAATAAACCAAGGGCCAGGCTGGCTGTTGGAAGCAGCACGTTGGCCACTTTGGCTCTTGGTGGGAGCGCTTTGCCAGCTGAGCTGAAATTCCAGCTGCGCTGGCTCTCGGCATGCTGAGTCTGTAAACATCCCCACATTCTTTTGAGCTTGAAAGTAGGCTAGAGATACAGCAGGGAGTTTGTCTTCAAACCAGCTCATGGATTACCTCTGCTGTTCCAGGGCTTTGCTACCTGGTGCTGGTGCAGTGCCTGTCTGCTTGCAATCCCAGTACCTTGCACAGTCTAAGTGCCCCACTGATTGTGAAAGATGGAAAAGATCTGAACAAAGGAACTTGGATGTTATAAGAGATAGTGATCATAAAAAGTGTCTTTTCTTGTTTCAGGGTGGTTACTCAGGATAACTGTATTTGTTAGTGCTAAGGTAGTGCTGCCAGGCTTCTCTGGTACTCTTAGAGCATTCTGTTGAATTATACTGAATGAAGAGAAATCTTTCCCAGCCCAAATCTGAGCACTCAGGAATTTTGCAGAAACTGCAGGTCTACTTCTATTATGTGGATGAAACCTATTTAAATGGAACAGTTTAATGCTGCTGAGACTTCCAGAAGTGGCAAAATACTGATACACAAGGCTCTGGCTTTGTTTGGGTGAAGTTCCTGCTTTTCTCATTGACACATTAAAGGCCTGCCTGCATGGGCAGTTTATAATTCTACAAACTGTTACTTTACTATAAAAATATGACTGGTGAACTGTTGGAGACTTACAGTACAGTAATATTTATGTTGTCACATCTTCATTCCCATGTATTTTGGTGGTCCCCTTCCTGCCTTTCTCTCACTTTATACCTTGTGCCAGCCAGTTGCTTTAATTAACATGTTACTCCCTGGATAAATACTGATGTCCTCCATCGAGCTCTAAAGGTCCCCTAATTCACCCTCCTCATTGCTCCTGAGGTGCCAGCATGCATGCATACAAGGAGCATCAGGGAGATATCCCAGCATGGGCTCCAGGATGGGGCAGCGGAGAAGAGAAAGGACTGGCTGTAGGACTTGTATTGCCTGAGTAAAAGAACAGCATGTTCTTAGTGTTTTGCCATGGACACTCTGATTTAACTATTCAAATTGAAATGCAGGGACTTTCACCTGTTTTCTGCTACGTATCTTTTGGTACAGCACAGAGGGGATGACAACATGCATGATGCAGAGGAGAGGATCACCTGCCCATGGGGCTGAAGCTGGTAGAAATCTGTACCTCATGGAAGCAGGGGCTTGCTCTGAAGGAACAACCAGCTGTGCTTCTGAACACAGGCAAAGCATGACGGTGTAAAGAAATCACAAATGCAGAATGTCATTTAGGTATAAATCTTGCACAGCAACCCTGCTGTCTCTGACTCACAGACACATAAATGCTTTTGGAGATTGAAGTTTGCATGATCATTTGTGGCATATATCTTGTCAGGTGCCAGGATCTCTCATTTACTCTGCATAAGACCTTTTGGTCAATCACTCAGCAGAGGTATCAATCCCAAGAGCTTCATTTTGAGAATAAATGTGAGGAATCACTGGAAAAGGCAATCGGCCTAACGCTGGTTAAGAATCCCCTAGTGTGGCTCTACCAATGCTTTAAACTGGATTTTTTTTTTGCCTAATTAAGTTTTTGTGACAGTAACCTAGCTCATGCAAGGAGCCAGATGAGATACCCAGTGGCCCTGGCTGGACAGTTTGTCTTCTGCTGGTTAATGACCACCAGATGTACCTGGAAGCCTTTACTGGTTGTTACCTGTCCTATTTAAATTGCACTCCAAGGTGCACTCTGAGGGCAGTGAACATATGGACTTTATGCTGGGGACTGTGGGAGGATCTTCACAAGGGATCAGGAGGTATGCAGGTATACTGCTATGGTTTGATCGGGACATTTGTACAATGCAGTGCTCTCAGCCTTCTCAGGACTTGGTGTGTAAGACTCTTTCAAACTAGCTAACACAACTGGAGGCTCCTGTTTTGAAACACAGCAATTGCACTGATTTATAGCTTTGGGAAAACTAAGTGAAATCATTTGAATTGGTTGGGAACTTTGTTTTTAAACAACTCTTTATTCTTTATGTTTTTCTTTTTTTTTTTCTTCCTGGCTTTTTGGAAAGCACTGATTTGTTGAAATCAAAATGTTTTGGGATATGGGTGGGTTTTGGCAAATAGACAGGACTCATGCAGAGTTCTGAGGAAACCCTTCCTGCCAGGGAATCAGCTGCCATCAGAAAATTATTTGGTTTTTTGACAACTCACTTGGCTCATGGTCAGGGTGCATGGCTCCAGTGCAACTTTATGTACAGACTGGGCTTCCTCAAAATACAGGCTTGGGCTAGTACTGTTATACAGGATTTCAGCCTTCAGCTTGGGGACATTGTGGCTTCCAGGCTTCCTGGTCCTGGGTAAGGAACTTGCAAGCTCAAGGAACTTCTTTTCCCATAGTACACAAATATCAATGATGGTTCCAGTTTCTCTTTGAAATATATGAACACAATTACTGTCATCATAAAAAAACATGTGGACCAAGCTGCTGCTGACAAATCATCACAGCTTCACACAGAAGATGTCTTTGCAGTCTATTGGCAAAGCAAACAAATAAAATATGGATATACAAACTGAAGTATCTTCTGCTAAAGCCTCTTCTATGGGTACTGTAGGGCTCTGAAGTGGAAGGGTCATTGCAAGAATGATCTGTTCAGTGTTAGCCACAACAATGAGACCACTATGTCTTGGGCAGAGATAGCCTCATGACAAAGTTTTCTAAGGCTTGTAGGTGGAATAAAGAGCCCATTTACAACCCTCCATGGGAAGAAGAACAAGGTTAAACAGCACAGGGTATGAAATTTCTTCTGGGACAAGAGACTACTCTTTTGGGCTTAGATGGGACTGAAATGGTGCATTACGATCACTGTTTTTTTGGAGGTTAGCATCACCCCCAGCTCTTCTCAGGCGATGCATTATAAAGGGTTTGTCTGCACAGCAGAATCACCCTATGATTTTATCAAGGTCTGGCATCCCTCCACTGGCAAGCCAAGGTGGCAATAGCAGTAAAAATTACACCATACATGCTTTAGAAGAAGCATTTAAGTAAAGTGTATTGCCAGTGTTTCTAAAGCATGTGAACCCTGTTATTAGGAGATGATAACATTCAGGTGCTGCATTTTCCTGGCCATTGTCCTCCCTGGCAGGCAGATTACGGCAATTCAGACTCCTTTGTTTTGCTGAGCAGAACTGCTTCTATTGAGAGCTTTGCCCAATCTCGTGCACTCATCAAAAAAGGGAATGAATTTGGACTCAAGCTAATTGAGGTTATCTTGGGGAAAATATATTGACACAAAGAGCTAAACCCGTACAAGGGATGCTCACATCTCTTTGTCATGCCTTCTCTGTTATGGAAAAGAATGAGTGTCTTCAGGTATGCTAAATCATGTGTTACCTAATTCTTGCTGAAATTGCTTTATTTTCCTTTGGAGTTGAAGTGGCCTCTGATGAGAGTCTAAACAAAAAACTGAAAAATATTCTACTAAGTAGATGATCAGCCATATTTCCTACCGATTTTTCTTTGCTCCAGCTCTTCATACAACATTCTGCCATTTATAGTAATAATCTTTTTCCAGCTGACCTATCTACAGCATAGCATATTTAGTTTGATGACAGTATTTATGACATAATATAAAAGTTGTGTGTAGGGGCCAGGAATGGGGAAAATACTTGGAAGGAAGTCAAATACAGTCAAACTAAACATCTGATTGTCCAGCTCAATCTTGCGGTTCTCATTCAAGTGAATTCTTTGGATGGGAATTACGGCTGAGTAAACTGTAAAACGAGAAGCCTTAATCAGATTTCTGTAGATTGGAATTGATCTTTAACAGGTTTTCTGTGTAAATGGAAAACCTTCACTATTGTAGGTGTAGCCTTTTTGAAGTCTGACATTTGCAGACAAATCCTGCTTTGATGTTACCTTAGTATGCAAAATGGTTTGTAGTTTTCCTTGTGTCTATTTTTTTTTCTTTTGAACAGTGTAATAATCCAAAATGACATTATTAAGTACAGCTACATTGGCCAACCAGAGGCACTTTTTCCAGAGGTAACTGACTGATTCACAAGTAATTGCATTGGCAGAAGTGCTTAAAATCAGAGAAATCAGAGAAATGGAAAAAATTCCTTAAATCAGGATATTCCAACCTGTAAAGAGGGACCTGGCATGAATCCACAGACTCGAACCAAGTATTTTATTGCCAATGCAAGAACTTGTTCCATGATCAGTGAAACTAATGAAGCTTCACATCCACTGAATTTGTGTCTTTTGATTATGTTTTTCACCTGTTTTCTAATGCCTTAAGGTCTGGAGTATGCATAAAAATTCATCATGTAAATTCTCTGATATCAAACAGGAGGAGAGCTCCCACTGCAGTATTGATAAGTCTCTCTCCCTTATGAGGTTATCACGTTTTTTTAGTCCACAAGAGCTCAGATAGCTTTAATCCTCTATCCTGTTGAAGATAAGATTGAATTGGTTTACAAGTGGAACACATATTTGGAAGATCACACAGATAATCATCACTCCTTCAAGCCATAAACACACTGCATAATTATCCAGATTGACATCCTGCTACAAATAACTCCAACTACAGACCATTAGTGTGCCTACCAAACTGATCAAGGCAGTAGAAACTATGATAAGGATTTGCCAGTTACAGTCTGGAAACTGAGGTAAAGATACCACTGAAAAACAATTCCCATCTTTAAATTTAAATTCCTAAAAGCAATTATAGTATAATAAAAATGTTAAATGAAGGATTGCTGTCTGAGACAGCAATAGAGTACAGTATAACTAGCACTGAATGAAGAAAACAACCAGGATTTGTGTGCAGAAGACACTGCATGCACATATGCTCCATTTGATTAGGAATTGCTGGTCATAACACCAACCTGCCACTGGTTTCTAATCAGTATATGGTATTAACCATATTATATTGACCTTTTACACACCATCCAGAGTGTTGTTATTGAAATAACAGTTTGCATACTTCAGAAGAAAGTGAGCAATACTGCTGGTTAAATGAATGGAGTTAAATGACAATTTGTATAGACTATGAATCTAGGTGGTTGATAGCAATATAAACTTCCACACTTGCATTTGTTGATAAGCAAAATCATAATAAGTTTGCAAAATAAATAAGAATGTATTTTGGAAAGGTCTGTCACACTGAAGTTCTCGATTTTATAATGAGAAGCATCTAAATGTCTAACTGGTGCATAATTAAGAAATATTCAGGTCTGAATGTCATCATCTTTACACCAGTTCTTTTAGCCAGTTTTATATGGTAGTTGAATTTGAGATTGTTTAAATTAAATGCCATGCTTTATTAATTAAGTGAAACAACATTTATCTCAATTATGTGTGGAATGGGTTGGGAAGCTGAGACATAATTGAGTAGAACACACACAGACTTGAGCCAGAGCAGAAAGGAAATGTTAATTTAATGAAGAAATTTGCGTAATAACACTTCACCATCTGCCAACATGTAGTTGTCTACAGTGCTACTGTGTCTGCTGTGCACAGACACAGATCCCATTTCTGTCTTCTGCTGGTGACCCTCTTGCTCAGGAGACAAGTTGGATAGAGCCTCTCAAGGATGAGCTTATACCCTCATGTGCCCATATTTGTATGAGAAATGCACATGAGAACATGATGTCTGGAACAGATGCATTTTGTGGGAAAAGTTCTCATGTCTCAGCCCTGAGAAGGCAAGGAAGATGTTCTTTTATGATGATACATGAGTACTGAAGGCCCACCTGATCACTGTAGCATGTTGGCAATCAAATTCTTGTTGCAGTCTCATAGAAGCTATAAAAGGGCCAAAAGACATATAGGGGATAAAACTGAATAGCTGACACCAGACTGCTTCTTTGCAAAGTGTCTGGGAACTTTAAAAGACGTTGGCAAGACGGGAGAAAGCCTACGCCCAACAGAGATCAAAAGAAGTGCAGCAGCTTAAAAAGGGAACTCCTACAAGAGCAGCAGTAAAGTTTTTTGTGGGAATAACTCTCCTTTTGGTCATATAACTGGGTGTCTGAGAGGGCTGGGACAACCACAAAGGGATGTAGAATGCATGCTGGGGTTTTAACATGCTTTTTTCCTCTACATAATTTAATCCTGTGGTTAAGTTAAACAATACTTTGGTCTGCTTAGTCCCTGGTTTTCACACAGAGTTTCAGAAAGGAGATACAGCTGGTGTCTGAGCTTGGTCAGAGCTACTATAGTCACAAGTGTTGACCTAAAACAAGGAAATATGCTAGATTTCACATCTACCAGTACTGTACTTACAGAAGAGGGGCAAAATAAGGCATTTTGGGACACCATGGATATACTGGTACCTTGATTAATGCCACTGATAATGTATGTTTTTTCACTGTCCATATTATCAGTTAAAATTTCAGTGCTGGTGAGCTTTTCATTATATGGAAAATTAATTGACATGCACTTGAAATGTAGAAGACGTTATTTTTAAAAGGATGGACCCTTTGTATATATCTGAATTAATTAATAGATTACCTCTCCTTGTTCTCCTTGTCTTATTTTTTCCTGTCATAACAAAACAAACCACAACAATAACAACTCTTCAAACAAGGCCTGGGAGATCACTCAAGGTCTCTCCTCTCAGTTTCTTAACCCATTTGACTCTGGGTGCTAACTTTCATCAGATATTTCATGTATTTACTTTCTCTAGGGCATGATAAACTTGGGCAAATAACCAGCTGTTTGCACCCCCTGGCAAGGGATGGTAACTACAGCTGAAACCTCCTTACACCTTTAGGCAAATGTCTGACTTCAGAGAAGACTATGAGGCTGAGTGCTGCTCCCATGGCAGTATGCACACTGCCTCTGCATTTCTTGAAATTTTCCTGCCTTGCTCAAAGAGGTTTCCACTCAGCTTGCTGGCTTCTACAGACCATCTTTCCCCATGGCAGGGAGTCAAGGTCCCTGTCTCCTGGTCATGAGTCATGGTGCATGACTCAGCCCTGGGCCCATCCCACTTAATTTTACCCCTCTGACAGTGGCATTTACAGTAAGAAACTAATGACAGTACAATTCAGAGGGGCTACATGGGTCATCTACATGTAAGGTCTTTGTCATCTCTGAAGGTGTCTGGCCTCTTTCCATAAACTGCAGAGAGAATTTGCAGCAAATGGCCTTGAAATCTACATGGTTCAGTTACATTCCCAAAGTTGTGTAGCATAAATCCTCAAAGGGGTGCCTAAATTTGGAGGGTTGCTATGCTCAGTATTGCAATACTGAAATCTCTTTTTTCCTTCAGGAACTTCTGATTTCAGTGATGAATATCTGAGTTTCTGTAGAACCTGGGCTAACATCTAAGTGAAACTTCCTATGCCTAAACATCTAGTGCCATGTGAGATATTGTAGTGTGTCCTGTATAAAGATGACAGACCCGGTGCAAGATGTATCTTTCTGGAGCAGCAGCAGGCCATGAAAAATACCCTGTGGCGCTTTCTTTTGGCAACTGAATTAAACCCCTATTAATATAAAGTGAGTATAAATATGTAAGAAAGTGAGGGAGCTAGTTACTTTAAATCTTCGTGAGTCCAGCTGTTGAACTTCTTTTATCATAGCTCACCTGTTATCCTTAACATTGAATAGCAAATAGAGTAGACACATCTGGCTGAGGACTCCCAACCTCTGCTGTGCACAGTGGTCTGTATTAGCCCATCTCTATAGACTAAATGATATGTTTGAACAGATGCACGTCCTGGAAAGCTGCTGTCTATTAAAAATATGTATTAATCGTTTCCTTGAACTCCCTCTGTGATACCATAGGCCATCAAAATATTTATTTAGAACAAAAGATATTCATCTTTTCTGCAACGAACACCTTGACAGAAACGCAACCTCATCAAACTATCCTGCTTCTCTTGCTTTGAGCACCATCACATGTAGAACAGATGTTGTGAATCCAGATGATCTACCAAGTCTGAAAAAAGTCATAAAGTATAAAACAACCGTTCTGTATTTGTAGCTAGAGATAGCTGAGATGGATAGAAAGACCAGCTGAGTAGCAGTAAAAAGAAGAAGTAAAAGTGAATTACCAAGTGTTTAGCATTCCCTCCTCTTCTCAATAGCTGCAGTTGAGTAACCTTTTGTTCAGGGTAAACTTTTTCAAACTCTTTTACCCATGGACTGGGCAGAACAAGCAGCATAGACTAGATCAAAGCCTTAACAGATGAAGACAGAATGAATCAAACGCTCACAGGTGAATCAGATCAATGAAACATATCCAGACAAAATAAATAAAGATGGTATTCAGAACTTCAAATTATTTACTGCAGTCTTCACACTGGTCTGCTACATCAGCACACCTTCCTGAGTAGATGCAAGTTTTAACAGTTTCCCAGGTAAATAAACCAACTTCTTGTAAACAAAACTTTTAATTAACTGATCTGATCCATGTCATGGATGCAAAAGCATGTAAGCAGCTATGCTCAGGCCCTGCTTGAGTTCAGTTGGACTCCTTGGTGCGAGCTCAGCACTGAAGGATGGGGCTGTGCAGGGAGCGGGCAGCAGCTGGCCCTGGCTGCAGCGTAGGTGCAGTTTGATGCCCAGTAGGTAGAACTTGTCAGAAGCACAACTGTGGGGCCATGCAATGTGTGTCCAGTCAGGGGAGGGTGCAGGGACAGAGATCCCTTGTATGGGGAGCTATTTCCAGCCTCCCATTAGCCTGGAAAACAGAGAGCTGACAGTATTGGTAAAGACAAATTGATGCTGATACGGTTTGTGCTTGTTCAGGGTTTTTGCTGGTGTATGTATGACACAGAAGAAATTGCAATTTTAACTAAATCTCTGTGCTGGTCAAATAAAGAGAGAAACATATGAAATAATGCTTAAATCAGTTAAAATAAATGTACAGGTGGAAGTGGCCAATTTCTTCTGTAGCTAATTTCATGCTCGTACTGTGAGCTAAAGTTTGGCAGAAGATTTGGAAGTGGACAAAAAAATGAATTTTTTTTCTATTTCTTCCTTTCCCTTTAACATTTGCAAGCGTCAAAGATTTTACTGAATTAATAATTTTAAAATATATTTATAGTTTATTTGTGTGTACTGAGTGAGGTGGATTCATATCACTAAAAGACCTGATACATGCCAGTTATCCATTTTGACTTACAGGCTTTGACTCTGCACAAAAATTACATAAGATTCATTTTTTTAGTTTCTCTTTTGGCTACATGGTCAAAAAGTTCATGTGAACTCTGAAGTAGTTAAAAACCATAATCACTGGCCTTAAGTTATTTGTCATGACAATAAAAACATATGAAAATGATTCATATGGTACAGGTGAGATCACCATAGTACTTTTGAAATATGTACCTGTGTGTGTTTTATTCAGTATATGTTGGAGATTGCCTGATGCAAATTAATTTTATGAAAAATTAAGCAGATAGCCACAGCTGCACTTCACAACTGCCAGAGATTTCTGTAACTGGCAATTTTCCAGGAAGCCTGCTAAGAAAGAAATGAAAAGTTTACCACAAGCAGCTATGCTGAGGCGGACTCCACGACTGAAACAAACTTTTACCATTTTACCATATGGTTACTCATGAATGTATTGGATATTGGAGCTGGTTTTGAAGTCAGGTTGTTTATCACTCCAAAGAGACATGTTAGAAATCATTGTATCAAAATTCATTACTAGAATTAATTTTAGGCTATTCCATTGCCTAGAAGATTTGACATCTTTTGACTTTCATAATATTTATTCTAGTTCCCAAAAGAAAATATCTTATGAATTACCTCATAGGTTTAAGGAAGGAATAATTTTTGAAGTATTACTTTGGCTAAATATTTAAGCCATTTGTGACTATAAGTTAAGCTTTTAATTTAAATGATAAAAAGCTAATTCAGCAAACTATAATAATGGCCTTATTATTTATTGTTCTTATCATATTACTGGCAGAGAAATGAGGTGAGCAAACTTAGAGGATAGACTTGTCAGGGTACCGGAGGGAAGCTCTACAGAGACAGTCTCAGCCAAAGGTCCAACTCTAAAACCACAATTTAAAGCAAAGACTCCCTTGGATTATTGAGACCACAGGTCTTGGCTCTCCTGCAGGAGGATTTTTGCGCTGCTTTAAATCAGGATTGTGGAATTGAAGAGTATGGGCAATGATGGAGAGTGAATTTTGCTAAAAGTGGTTTTAACAGCTAATTGAACATTTCAGGATGGCTTTACATGCAGCAATAGCGAACACAAGCAGACCCTACGTTGCCTTCCTGTTCATTTATTGACCTGTTTAAACTAACCTTTGAAAAATGTTTCTACAGATTTTTTTTTTTCTTTTTTCATCCAGACAGCTCTGGAATAAACAAGGAGAACATTTGAGAAAGGAACACGAGTAAATTGTAAATTGTTCTGGTAAAAGCTTGAGATGATGTTTATTTTTTGTTTGATTCTATATTTTGTGGGGAGCATTGCCCACAGTTTTTTTGTAGTTGTTATACAGTTAATAGTATTGAACTGAAAAGATAGGAGGAACATGTCAAATTAAAAACTGGCTGCTATTTCTTCTTATTTCCCTGTAAGGGGAAAAAAAACAAAAGCAGGGAAATGTGGTTAGTCCAGAAAACCATTATGTCACTTCTTAATTTTCAACAGCTTAAATCAGGAATTCGTCATAACTTCATGTTCAACCGGTTTCCAAGTATGGGAGCCAACAAAGCTGGTATTTGATGAGCACTGTATTGGCATGGCCAGTTTTTTGTCTCTTAGGTCTGGACATATTCAGACAAATCACTGAGTCATAACAGGGCATTGTTATGGGTGCCCTGTGCCCTTCTTGGGGAATATTGACATCCTGCCCGGTCCAACCCATCTCAGTGGCCTAAAGACACCAGAGCCAACCAGATCTGAATCATGCAGCCCACAAACACATGGTAGCCACAAAACTGAGTTGGACGCCTGTTCTTCAAAGCTATAACATTAACTTTGGACATTCTACATTTTTGTCCCTCCACTGTTGGAGGTTTAGGACCAAATAGGAGTGAAATTCAGCTTAGGTAACTTCCTAAGACAGTATTTTGTTTTGAAGATCTGTGAAGAACCTTAGAGGAATGATGCTCTGCAGCAAAACACTCTGCTCATTGGTGAGAAAATGCCTGGATGGAAGGATTGGCTACATCCCGGACAGAAGATGAGGCGGGTTCATCAGGGACAGTTCTGCTGACACCAGACATATTCAGCTGCCCATGAATTTAGATCTTGAACTTAAAATAGCACAGACCTCACTGACTGAGTCTTGTTTTATCTGAGCAGGTTTGTGTATTTCTTCTGTAAGTCAAATACTTGCACAGTGTTCATTCATATAGCCCTGTAGCATGTCACATACGTGACAACCTGATCCTGGGTAATGCTGGCCAGGAGTGGTCTATGGAATAATTCTTATCTGAGAAATGAGAACTTGTGGAAACTGCAGGAAGCGCTGACATTTGTGGGTGAAACAGTGGACAAAAATGGATAAGACAAGGAAGAACAAGCAGTCAGGTCACAAGCAACTCTGGGGACAAAAGGAGGATAACTCTAAAACAGACCTAAGTTTCAGGGTCTCTCTTTTGAGGTGGGAAACAGCAGATGGGACACAGGAAGATTTTTTCAACATTTTTTTAAATGTCTGTAGGACACTGCTGCTCTAGGCAGGAGTTAGATCACTTACCTGAGCTGACAATATCCACTTGAGGACTCTTATGACAGAGCTGGGAGCTATTCTGGAGGCTCGTCTGACCTCTTGTGCTTTCCACATCTCAGTTCCTTTACAATATGAAATGAAACCAAGTCTTTATATGTTTTTAATTAAATAAATATTATTGTTTTCATCTGGTCCTTCCACCATCTATAAATACTTTCTGTATCTTCACTGGACACACCACTCTAATAAAGGCAGGGATCAGGAGCTAACACAGGATCTATGGCTGGCTCAGGTCAGACAGCCTCTGACCCTCTCCCTGGGGCTTGTCATGGAGGGGAGCTGCAACTCTCTAGGCCAAGAGATGTTTACTGAGTGGCTGTATTGAAGAGAGGGCAACAACAAGAGAAGACATCAGATCTTCTGTTTTCTCTTTGCTATAGCAAAATGGAGTCAAATATTCTGGTATAAAAATTGTAGGGAAGGTGGTTTTAGCAGAGAAAATGGCTAAAGGAAAGAGACTGTAAATTTACCTCTGTAAATTTACTGTATTTACCTCTGTAAATAAAATGGCTCACTACATTGCAGCATCCAGTGGTCTCAGGCACCATGACCTTGAGGTAGGTACTAAAAAGTTTATTCCAAAAAATCAAGAATACCGATCACAAGTTACTCGTACCAGGAAAATAGATATTTTACAAAGCTTATTGATTTACAGAGCATGTCTCACTACTGTTAGCATTGCTGTACAGATCTTCATTGCTCATGCAGTGGTGGGCAGGGCAATCTGCTGTAGTATTGAGAAGAGGAATGCCCAGACTGGAACTTTTATTTAAACCATATCCAATCACAGATCAAGGAGTGGCACTGAATGAAGGAGATAGTTTTTTTCATAGGGATGAGCTCACAGCCTAGAAGCAGGGCAGAGGAGCAGTGAGAAAACTTGTGAGTGAGAAAGCAGCTTTCACTCTCCTTCTGTTAACAAGACATCCTGCCCAAATTTACAGGATTTAGGGCTAAAGGTCACAAGGCTGTAATTCCTTTTATAATGCTATTTCCAGATTAGGATATCATCTACTATTTTTTTATCAAATTAAGCACTCAATTCTTAGCAGTCATTATCCTAAAGTTAAGGCAACATCTCTCTAGGCACTATTTTCTATGTAAAAAAAAACAGTGATGGAAGTTATCATAGGGAGGCTTGTTGTTGAACCCAATTAGACAACAAATCATGGAAAAAGCAGTCATAAAAAGGGCAAAGTTTACAAGTCCTGGATGTCTTGAGTATGTTTATTTGTCTGGCAGAGCTTTTGGTGATTCCATGATTAACATCTTGGTTAATGAAAACATGTGTTCTGGCTTCCAGTTTGCATTGACGATGGTTTTTGTTTGAAATCTGTGAGCGAGGGAGACGTTTTCACAGTCAGAAAATCCTCAGTGGTGGACTGTTGTGCAGGCAGGGTTTTTAGTGTGACAGTGTAGAACAGGCTGTTCCTGGCCAACAGACCTGGGGCGTCATGCCCTGGTTCTGCTCATTTTGGAGGCAGCTCTGACAACAGCGGGAAGGGGCACCAGGGCAGCTGCCTCACACTGTGGCTTATTTGTTTCCTTGGATTTTTCATGTGCATATGTAACTCTGGCATCACCCCTCCCATGGCTTGTCCTATCCGTGAGGTGAAAAAGACCCATCTCTCATCTTATATACAAGGTGTTAAATAATTACATTTGGACAACTTTTCCTTTTGCACCTTACTTTTCTGCAAAGTCAGAGCAAGATTATATGTATCTGTACAGGCTTTTATTTCTGGCAATGTACTTGTTGCTGTTTATCTCCTCCACATTAGCCTTGGGTCTAATGGCCTTATGGGCCTATATTATAACATGGATTTTTGTGAACAGGACTGAAACTGAAGTAGCAAGTTTATGAGTTTATGACTCAGAACCAGACTTGAATTGAGAAGAGAAGGGAAAAGAAGTTTTCCTATAAAGACCTAATTTTATCTATAGCAGTAATACAGTCTGTTAAGGACAGTAAAGGTAAAGGTCAGGAAAGCTGATCCCATGCTTGTTTCCTACCCTTTCTCTGCTTTGGGACAGGCCGTGCTCATATAATTACTAGTGTTCCTGGGAACAACTCCCAGCTTGCATGCAGGAGCTTTCTACATCCTTCCTCTCCCTGTTGTCCTTTGGTCTGACTGTAGCACCATGAAATTTCAGCCACAGACTCAGAGTTTCCTGGACTTTCTTTTTGAAACTTGGTATTTTCTATTTTCCTCCTCATTTTTTTAAGAGTTGTCAACTCACTCTTTTCAGAGACTCATCCTCTTTTTTCTCTGTGCCTTTCTATCAGACCAAGGTGAATTTTTACTCCCGTTGTGTCAAAACAGTTTGTGCAGTCCCTTCTCTAAATTTGCACACAACCTATGATCTCCTTTCTTTCCTGCCCAGAAATTCAAATCTTCACCCCACACTGATACTAAATACTGTGTTCAGTATCACTGTCCTCTTTGCTCATAAAAAGTATTATCAACTTGATATTCCTGGTCAGGTGGGTATTGAGACTTCCCTGGGAAATCACACAGAAAATTCCCTCCCATCCTCAGCCACTCAGCTGCTCAGCTTCCTTAAGACCTCCAATAGGCAGTCAACATAGATTAGAGAAGATGGTGACATCTCCTTTCTTTTCTTACTGTCTTGTGGCAGATGTGTTCTCATGCCACCCTTACATGAAAATTGCCATCCACCTTCATATCTTAGTGGCCCTGGGGAGAAATGTCAGAGTTGCAGAGAAGGGATAATCCTTGGCTTTTCTTACTCTGACACTTGAGCTCGATGGTTCCTTGCTGTCAAGACACAGCATCTGTTCTTCAGCTTCACAGGTCTACAGTGTGGGTGAGAAGACGCCTGGAGCCAGAAACTGCCTCCAGAAACTCCTCCACAGCTGGTCCTACCACAAGTCTCTTTTCCTTTTTGGCATGTCCCTGCTCTGCTAAATCATAGGGTTTCTCAGTTTGGAAAAATGATAATGGAGGCAGAATAGAGCAGAGTTCCATAAACCCTGGTTTATGGGCTGGTACAGGGACAACAAACAGGGTCTGATCAGATTGATGGTTCACAGTCTCTCAGAATATAAAATCTTTCAGAGCACCCAATAAAATTGTCAGGCACAAGTAAAAATAGTCAAAAAAGGAAAAATTTTTGCGTGGCCTGTAGTTACATTGTGGCAATATAGATTAAATTAATAAGTGCCAAAAGGGATTGACACATTAATGGAGGATGAGTGCTTTGTTGATTATTAGATACTATGCTCTGGATGTAATTTCAGTCTCAGGAAATCTTTACACTGTTGATTTTTAGAGGTTGGAAGGCAGTTAAATGACTCTATATACCCTAATTCTCATACTTTTGTTTCAGTATCTGCTAATAATCACTGTCAGAGACAGGACAAACAAGCTTTTGATTTGACTGGCTATGGTACTTCTTACATTTTTTTAACATACTGGAACAGCTTTGCCCAGAACTTGGAGTACAGAGTTTTTTCTGCTCTGCGTGCTGCACTTCTGTTCTTTTGCTGATAGCCAAGAATGACAAATTTAAAATAAGGCTTATGACAGCAGCAGCATGCATGGCACAGGCTGCATGGTAATGAGTTGGTTTTCCAAGTTAAGCACTGGAACAACTTCAGTTACTGCCCATAAATGGGATCTGAACATCCAATCCCTTGATGGTGGGTAAGGCCTGCAGTTGGGGTAGATCACAGCTTACTGAGCCCAGAACTCTCAGCCCTGCCTGATGCTGTGATTTCAATCCACAGTTTGAAATTCCAGCTACTCTGTCACAAACCCAAAGCCTGCCACAACCTGGGAAAAAACAATTTCACATAATTCTCTTGTCAGACTCAGTAGGTAAGAATAAGGATCCTGACAGCAGGTAATGATCAGTAAGCAATGCTGCACACATGTTCACAGAGAGAATGGAAACACCCTGCTAAATTCACCTGATCCTTAGGATCTAGGCAGTATTATGTTACTGGTTGGACTCAACGATCTTAGAGGATTTTTCCAACCTAAATAATTCTGTCTGATAAAACCTCAAATCTTAGACTAAGTAAGTGAAATATTCCCCAGGCAAGTCCTTTTTTGAAGCCCTGCTCTGAAATGTAGGATGTGAGGAATGATGATGTGTATAGAGTAAAGCCAAAGAAAATATTCCCTAATATTTGAAGAAATAAAGTGGGGGGGGTTTGTTGTTGTTTTTTGGTTTTGGGTTTTTTTTGCATTTACACAGCAGGACATGCAGGAAATTTCAGGGACACACTAACATAATTAGTGCAAATGTTGGTCAGCATCTTCAGCAAATGCTGGTCTTTTTTGCTTTTTGGCTTTTGTATTGTTTTGTTTTGTTTATTGGCTCTTTTCAATACCCCAGGGGTCTGCTGGAAAGGACAGAAATATAAAAATCAGTCCTGCAAAATGCTGAGAGCCCTACACTGGCCTGGCTGTTGTGGAAGTTGAAGACACTCTGCACCCATGGGCAAGGTCCCTGCTGCTGGGCAGGATGAGTCTTGTTTACAGGTGTGGATTCTCTAAGCTACTGAGGCATAGATTCAACTGTCATAGGTCCCATAAAGTAGTAGCATTTGGCAGATCCTGTTATTAGTGACACTCTGTTTTTTGCCAATAATGTAAAACAATAATGCTTGTGAGTTAACCAAATTCAGATCATATAAAGATTTTCCTGTATTCTGTCCAAAAAGCTCTTGTAACAGGCTGATTCATCCAATATCATTTCTATCCCAAGAGCAAGGGAAGATAATTTTCCCACTGTTTCACTGTGGGAAACAGAACCCAAATCAGCCTGGATTTAGTTCTCTTGGTGGTCGCAGACAGGAACTACCTTTTTTTCTAAGAGAGTGTATCTAAGTTTTACTTGTAGCTGTTTTCTAAAGAAATTCTTTTGCTGTAAGGTTCTTTTGCTCATACCGTGGAAATCCACCTAATCAAATAGAGTTGAAAAACAGCAAAGAACTATTTTCCTTGCTGCCTCAGAGCCATCTGTCTGGATTGCAGATCCCTGTGGATTAATGTGTGAAATTCAAGACCTGGCACTGTGGTCTTTATTTAGGGAGTTGCAAATACATGCAGAGCAAGTGTTCTGAGCTTGCTCCGGACATTAGGGCAAGATCTCAAACCATTTACAAATTAATCCATTAACTCTCACACACCCCTCAAAGCCTTTCCACCCCTTGTGCCATGAACATGTTACAGGAACTTTCAGGGTTATTTGGAGTTTTTTTCCTCTTTAGGAATAAACTTTTGGTATCATGAACAAGGCATTATCTTTGCTGTCATCTAGTTCATTTCCAATAAGAAGTTAGAAGCAAAACTCTACCTACCCTGTTGGCCAGACTACCTCCTGCAGCTCCTTCTCACGGCTCTGTGATCCCTGAAAACTCGAACTCATACTCTGCTGCTTTCCCATAGGGGAGCACAGTTAATACACTGTTCATGATGATTGGCCTACTTGCCTTGGGTAGTGACTTTCGTTGTTTCCAAGTTTTGACTCTACAGAACTTGCTTTATCACCCCTTTTATGAAAACCAGAGTGCTCAGGCCACCCAAAATCTGATATTGTAAATATTACAGTTGCTTAGTCTGCACAAAGGTGCAGGAAGAAGATGGTGTTCTGGTAAAAAAGGCTCTTGTGGTACATCAGTGATAAAGCACAACAAAAGAGTAAAGCAAATTCAGGAGAGGGAATGTCAAAGTCAAAAGCACTATTTCAGATCAGTATTGTGATCAGTCTCCATGTGTCAAATGCACTCCCTAATTTGAAACTCAAGTGGGGAAAATGGAGATTTTGGGGTGGCTTGTGCCAGTACTAAGTCCCTTGATGGTGTCCTCCTCCCCATGAATTGGACCAAATCAGGAGGAACTGCGGGACTTTTTCTCCAGGCCTCCTCCTGCTCATCTCTGGATGTGCTGACCAGGCTCAGGACTCTCCCACTGGGGTGACAAAGTTCAGTCTGTCTACAGCACTCTATAGACTCATGATGTTTCTGTGGAACATAATTTAAGGATATTTTTAATTTTTCTTAACAGAGCTAGACATGAAGGCAGGGGTGCACACATGCACCTTGATAAGGTTATTTAAATCCTCCCACAGCTCTTTCTGTCACAGTTTGTGCACCCCTGCAGACAATTCTGGTGAGTCTGCTCTTTTCCATGCCATCACCCATTTCAGTGACAGATCACTGCCACATCACTGTGCTGTCTGCCATTTTTCTTGTTTCTTGAACAACTTCTGTGAGCGGTCCTGAAAAGCAGATACCTTCTCTTCATGGATACTTCTAGAATCTTTCAGTGAAGACATATTTTCTCTGCCCAGGTTGGGAATGGGCTCCACCTTTCTACCAGGAAAATGGGGGAAAGCTGGGAATAAGAGATGACCATCACTTAGTTACCACATTAGCACTACAAAGATCATATTTCAAAAGTAGCCAACAATGCTGTATAAGCTGAGAGCAACTAAGAAGGAATCAGAACACCTGCCCAGTTAAGAACTGTGCCTCTGAGGGCCCATGAACTATAAGAAATTTATTGGCACGCTGTATCCTGTTCATCCATCTTGCCATCTTCCCAGAGAGTGTATTCCTGCAGTCCCTCCTCTTCTGTTCCCTTTCCTTCCCTTTCCTCTTTCCTTCTCTCCTCCTTTTTCTCTTCCCTTTCCTTTCCCACAATCTACACAAGTATTCAAAGTGTCAGCATGTTAGAAGTAAAAAAAAAAACAAAAACCATTGAAATTACTAATGAGACTTAGACCTATGTGGTAATAGATGTCACACCCAGACTGACCTCCATATGCTTCTTTTCCCTGTTTCCCTCTCTGGAAAATATGATTTAAGTTTTTATCAAATGCATATTTAAGTTCTAGTTTCAAGGAAATTTTAATTCGAAATTGGATCTGCTACAACATTACTCAGTTTCTGAATATTGCTATTTTTCCACAGATTACCTGTGACTTCCACATAGAAGTTATACTTTAGAGATGGAAATCCAGATTATACACTTTCTAAGTATTAAATTTAAAAACAGCTTTTCAGGCTGATTGTTGTAAGACTAAGTACTGCAGTACTTAATGTAAGCTTTACATACTTGCTAATTAAATCCACATGTATAAATGTATTATAGACATACAGTATGGGAGAATGATTTATGAACTTCCTCTTTCAAAGAATTCGAACATTTAATAAGGTTCTTAGGTATTTTGGAGTAATTTTTGACCTCATAAAGGTCATCAGCAAAAGCTTATTTCCCTGTGAAGTAAAAATACACTTTTTTGCGAGGAACTGCTTCTGGATACACAATGAGATCTCATAAAAAAGCTACTTCTTCTGGGGAAGTTAACTATTTAGCTGAAACAGATGGGTAGAAAATAGAAAAATATTTCTGAAATTGCAAAGGTATCCACAAAGAAGAGCAACAGAGCTGGTGATGGATCGGAAGCCCAAGTCCTGTGAGGAGCATCTGAGGGAGCTCAGCCTGGAGAAAAGGAAGCTCCAGGAGCATCTTATCACTCTCAAAAACTCCCTGAAAGGAGTTTTTAGTTGAGTGGGGGTCTGGCTCTTCTGCCAGGTCACAGTGATAAGACAGGAAGGAACAGCCTCAAGTTGCACCACAGGACGTTTAGATTGGATCTGAGAAAAAGATCATTCATGGAAAGGATTGTCAAACTTTGGAACAGGCTGCCCAGAGAAGTGGTGGAGTCACTACTTGGAGGTATTTAAAAGAGATCTAGTTGTGGCACTTAGGGACATGGTTTAGTGGTGCATTAGTCAGTGCTGGGTTAAGGGTTGGACGACATTAAGGGACTTTTCAAATTTAAACAATTCTATGATTTTACGAAATTAACTTTCAAAATTAACTGAGCTGACAAAAAGTGCTTGAAAGTCTTCATACAAATGGAGTTTGGTTAATTTTGAAAGTCTGATTGGCTTTTGCATAATTCTTCCATTGATTAAAAAGAGATGTAGATCAGAAAAAGTTTTTATGGAATCTTCCCTAGTGCCCATCACTATGCCCTTAGCTTCATGACTATACAGTTATTTTAATGTCTTTCTCATTCTATTAGAGAAATGGGCAGGTTGAAACACCCTTCCAACTCTACATACAACATCAAAAGTATATTCAATTTACTTTAGAAAGCACCACAGACATAATTTATATTAATATGCCAAATTTAAACAACTAACCTCTTTCCATTGTAGTGGGAGGAAATTCATTTGCAAGTACAATTAGTGATTTAGAAACCCTCAGTGAAGTCCTCATGATGAAAAACAATTTGTGGTTACACATTTTTGCTTTCTCTTGCACATAAAAATAATTAATTTCTGCCTTCATATGGAAGAATGGTATTAAGTCACTGCACTCTTTAAGATGTTCCAGGATACTCCTTGTTTTAATAAATTTTAAATAAATAAGAAAAGAATTGATACATATCTGAGCTTAACGACAAGAAAATGTAGGTTACATGATTCTGTTTTAAAGATGAGAGAATGTTAGGTTACATGGTTCTGTAATTTTGCTTTTGTTCTTAGACCTCATGAGAAAATTTATTTCCAAGATTTGTTTTTAATTTGTTAACTGAAATTCTAGCAAGTGTCCTGCAAACTGAGAAGTGCTTACTTGAAGTCTTCTATCTAAAATGAAGGGTGTGGATCAGCAGCTGAGCCAGCAGAAGGACAGTAGTTAGGTGTTGGGGGTTACTTCCCTCATTGGGGTTCTAGGCTAAAAACATTAACATTCTTTGGTATCTTTATTGTGCTGTGCAGCCTGAAGTCTGTGCTTCCCACACACAAGGACAAATATCACTCGTTTGTGGTTTACTCTATTCCTGCCCCTTTGGCTCAGTGTTTTTCAGCCACACCAGTTCTGACATACTGAGAGGAGGATGTTCCCTCCCAGTGCTCCTGTGGGACCTTGCAGATCTGAGCTGGAACTGCCTTTGGCTGAGGAGTAAAGCCTTGAGCTCCAGCTTCCTGGAGAAATGCTTTAAACCTCTAAATTGTTAGATAAAAGCAACTTCTTCTTCCCTTCCAGATGCAGGATTCACCCACAGCACAGCCGGCTGTGCTTTGTGCAGAAGTGACTGCTGTCAATACACATCCAGCTTTTCCAGGGAACACTGGCTGGACTGGACCTCTGGGGATATGAATGTGGGACTGGTCAGTTTCCAAGTCTCAAAGGACTGCAGTCATAAGAAAGGCACCAAAATGTTCAGCTCTGGAGGGGTAGCAGCAAACCAGGCTGTCAAGCAGTGGACGTACCTAGTGAGCTTCACAGGAGAAATGATCACTGGTTGTGGCTCTTTTTATCTCCTGCAGGGTTAGGAAAGTTTTTGTGGATTGTAGTTTTAGGCTTAGACATTTTAATTCTGCCTCCTGCTCCCTGAAGCATCTGTTGGTGTGGTCCCCTAAATCTAAGCATTCAGGCACATGCATGCAGGCACTGCCTTTACATGAAACTTCCCAAAACTGAAGCAAAAGAGCCTGGATCTATTGCAAAAATTATTTCAATGCACTGGCTGTTCCTTGGGAATTTTCTAAGCAAGCCATTTGTAAATGTAAACATATTATTGGCCAATTAATGGAGTCAAATGTTTTAGCAGCTCTCTGAAAACCATCGTGTGGCTAATTCAAGTCTTTGGGAATTAGCAAGCTGACTTCTGACAGAATCTGCGCAGAAAGGGAACTCTGTAAAACAGGATGAGGCAGGACAGAGATTTATCCAAAAAGTGGGGCTATTTCCAAAATTACTAATTTAAAAAATGGCTAATTTTTTTGTTCCAAAACAATACTAACTAAAGAGTCCTCTCTATCTGTATGTCATACAGAAAAGAATTCACTAACATAAAAAAATTTAAATGGATATTTGTATTTTATTTTAAAAGCTCCAAATTTCTTATGGGAGGTGATAAACCCTTCCTTTCTCCTGTAGATTAAATGAGGAAAAATCCATGTTGTTTCCAGTGTGATCTGACTTTTTCCTTATAAGTAGCATCAAAATCAGCAGTTCTATTTAAAGTCATGTGTTTGTTTCCTATTTTTCAAAGCAGCTTCTTTTGTGGGAAGGAAAAGTAATGAGTTACTACATTTTTCTGAAGCAATAGTGGAACTATGCATACATTTACTAGCATCTGTGCACTTTGGCATGCTGCTGCTTCAGTGTGGATTTGGGGTCTTGACTAATGGAACCACCTTTCTTTCATTTGCAAAAGCACACTGACTGCTGATGTGCACTGGATGCCTCAGGGAGCATCCAAAAGATTCCGAATCCAAAAGAATGGCCCAGTGATTATGGAACATGCTTGAGGAAAGGTTCACTCTCTTGCATAAGGGTGCAGCAATTCCAGAGCAGGACAAAAATCCCAGGCAGTTGCTCTTTTACCACATGGTTTTATCCTTCAGGGACACAGAGCATTTATTTTTTACAAAGGCAAATCCAAGTGGCTAAACTTAAATTGTATAAATAGAAAAACTCTTTAGCTTAGGATATGATGCAGCCTTTTGATCATAAGGACATTGTCCCTTCAAAACCTGTTGTTCCTTTTAATTATATAATATTTATTCTTCTAATTCATTGTAGTTCCACAGAGAGCAAGAGAAAATCTTTTGTCCCCAAGTTCCTGTTACCCTCCTTTCTTTGCATCTCTGGGAAAAAAAATGTAAGAAAGCTACAGAACTGTGATACATTGCATGTCTCCACTGTGACTTTGATCTTTTTGGCCTATTACTAACTTAGACCATGCAATTCTAGACACCAACATAATTTCAGTATACCTTAGCTCTTCAGAACAGTGTAGTAGAAAACAAACTCACATGGATGGTGCTACTCAGATGTAAGAGAAGGAGATCAGATGGCTTAGATTCTTGTGGTATTGTAAATTCCCTAAAGCATGGAAAACTTGGATTACTGCCTATAGTTTGAAAAGGTGAACTAAGAATAATTAGTTGGAAATTGAGCATATCAAGAGAATAAAAGAGAATTAATAACAATGCTTCCAGCACTTTCCTGGAAATCAAGTACATCTACACCATTAACCATTTTGAACAGCTCCACTGGTTTAGCTGTACTAACCTGGGCTTCTCTTATGTAGCTGAGAACAGAGTAGGACTGTTAGTTTTAGATAAAAAATTCTCCATGCAGCTGGCATTCAGCTTGGTCTTTCTATGAAAGGCCAATCTTGTTCTTAGCTAGCTGTGTTTCTTCTGGAAAACTTCATGTGTGTCAGACATGGATAATGTGCCTCAAGAACATTGTAACATCATCAGTTCCCTCATGTTATCAACACCATGAAAATGAACCCTAAGAACACTGATTTGACAAAACATTTGCTTGCATCCTGGTTTCTGATATGCCTTTTTGAGTTTGATTCCTGGTCTCTGCTCAAGAATGGAAATTTTCAGGTTTTACATCCATGGCCCTTTCTACTCTCTTGGAGACAAGGGCAAAAGGAAATGCTGTAAAGGGAGTATAGCAGACTATTGAATGGGGAGAAGAGCAAGGAAAATACAAATTTATTGTATCACGTGTAAAAATTGTTTATGGAAGTCTAGTCACATTGCTTGTGACTGACTAACTCACATCCTTGGCCCTATATTGGCCTGAGAGTGTTGTTGATGAATCAGCCCGATCTCTGCAAATCTTTGATGTATGCTTCTGGAGAAAAGGACATGCTCTCTATCTCTGACCATATGTTAAACTTTCCTCTTCTCTCCTTATTGGATTTATATTGACAGAGAAAAGGAAGGAGGTTTTGGAATAACCCCAGCAATGTACAGAGACAAATGATTAATGTTTCCTCTCCTGGATGCTTGATAATTAATGCAACCTCAGACATCCTGCAGGAAGATATTGCATGTGTGGACCATACTTCTCATAACCTCCTAAATCTGAAACCTTGAAATTAGTTAAATATAGTCAGCTCTGCAGTTAGAAATTCTGTGAGGTAATGTCTTCATAACAGGAATCTGAAGTGTTTGGATTAACTGGCTGTCAACTGCATCTGGAAAATTAAGAGTAACTGACAGAAGACAAGAGGAAGCAAGAAAGAAACAGACTTTATCAATCTCCCAAGGAAAACATATAAACATCAAAAAGCTGATTTATAGTCTCTTATTTTGTACATTTAAACTAAACCTCCTCTAGAAACTACCAACATTAAGACTGATAATGCCAGAGACAAGTAAATTTATCCTGAATGCTGTTCAGTGTATTCAGTTCCTGAGACACCATTTCAGGATATACAACACCCCACAAAATCCTTAGACTATTCTTAGATTATAAGGTTTGCACATGCAAAATAGGGTTCCCACCATTTCTTTATGGCCTGTGGCCATATTTTGCATGGATGTAGTAATCACAGGTGACATTGAGCTGCACACTAGGGTGGACATCCAAGATTGTTCAAAAAGACCATGCAGCCTTCAATAAGAAGAAAACTCCCTTGCGCCACATAGTAAGAACCAGCATCCCCTGAAATGACAAAGAACGAAGCAACAGCATGAGTTTCCAGAGAAACTATGCCTGGACAATACTTCAGCCTTGTTAACACTTCATGAGAGAGCATTGCCATTTCTCTGGTGCTCTGAAACCCATCCCAGAATTTGGGTTAATAAAGAAATTAACACACTGTCACTTTTTTTTTTTTTTTTTTTTTTTTTTTTGCTAGTATGCAGTAATACAAAAAAGCAGCAGCAGGCTTCTCATATTGTGTGAAATTGCTCACTGCATGGGCATTTTGTTGGATACTGGAGAAAGTGAATGGCTTCCATCTGACTCAGAGTGTTTTGGTGAGTAGCACAAAAGTCTTCCCTCATTCATTTATCCTTACTCATGTTGTCTATGAACTAGGTTGCCACACATTTTTACAACATCAAATTATGCTCTTAAGTGCTAATAGGCTCTTTCTAAACACTCAGGATCTAATATTCAAAGAACTTGCATCTCTATCCAAAGTAAACTAGTGTTTAATGGCTCTCTATTTAGAGAGTCATTATATTATCAGAGATGTAGGCCACATCCAGCTCATCCACGTAAATGTTGTCATCCTTCAAAAGTTAAAAGACTATTTCAGACTGTAGAATTTTCCAGTCTGTCTGACCTTGGTCCTTCAGCAGTAAAGTAGGAGCAACAGGTGATTCAGTGCCAGCTGTAGTAATGTGGTCTGGATGTGTAAGTTGAAGCATAGATGAGTCTAATTCTGTCTAAGTGGACAGGAATTAGTCTTCAGTTCTCAATCTGCCATTGCCATAAGACCCTACCCGGAAGTGGACAACAAAACAGTCACCTTATGTCTTAAAAATTTATCTTACCATGAACTAATGGTGCAGAAATGTGAAACAAGCAAGAATAAAGCGTTTTCTTCCTGACTGCAAAACTAATTTAATCTTAAATTTAACTCTGGTGGAATCAAGACATAAATGTATACTGGGAAATTGAACAAAAGACCCTAAAATACATCTAAGATTAGAAAATCTCCACATTCACCTCTAAAAAGACAACTGAACACATTTTTCAAAGCATGTTTTCCATATGTAGCTAAATTGCAAAGCAATTTCTCACCGTTTATCACCCTGATCCATCTGGATGGCTGTAATACTGAAGGAAGTGGGGCTACTCTGCAAGCTCAGAGGAAACCAAAACAATACAAGGAACAGCTTTTGACACCCTGCCACAAAACCCCAGCTCTGATGCAGCCCCCAAAATTATCATGTTCTTAATGTTTCACAAATACAATTTTCTAAGAAGGTGTCCTTTTCCCCATGGCTGCCTCTCAGTTCTGCAAGTTATTTAAGTACAAACTCAGGCACATCATTTCCACAGGAAGGCCTGCATTGCACAGACTGCTGGAAACCAAAGGAGAAATCAGATTTTAGATTAAGTTGAAGACATTGGCACTACTGAAACAGCAGTTTCCAGACAGACTTCCTAGCTACCTTAGTGACCCTCCTCCCTCCCTTGTCCCAGCTTCCCCTCCCCACATCACCCACAGTTTTGTGCATTAGCTCTCACTCAGGACCTTTCCCAGCATGAAGCAACTGGCTTCCCAGCTACACAGAGTTTGCCCCAGAGTCTGCTTCCCACTGACAGTAGGAGACATTACTTTCCTCACTCCCAGCTATCCCCCAGACCTGTATAGGACAGCTTTTGCAGTCTGAAATCCCTCTGCACCATCTACAAACGCATTCCACTCATCCCTGTGCTGCCACCCAAACCCCTGGGGTTGTGCAGAAGAGCTGCTCTGGGAATTATGATGCAAATGACTAGGTACAATTCCTGCTGCAAAATGCACATATGCATAAATGTGTTTTACTGCCTATAGTGAAAACAATGGCTTACACAATTAGGTCTTGCCCTGAGACACACCAGGATCCTAGTGGAAAAAACCCTACCTTGTGTCCATGTGAAAGTAGGCATCTATTTTTGAATGGGTGAGTAGATCCCAGAAGATACATAACTCTATCTTCTGAATACTGAACAAGGATAGAGTGAAACTTAATTTTAAATCATTTTGGTAAGCTGAGAGAACACCTACACCCAAGATTTGTTCTTTGAATTA
>JANPWX010000019.1:4679992-4713947 GCA_024734555.1 Trochalopteron elliotii
ACAACTCATTTGAGCCAAGGGCTCGGACAGCACAAGAGCTTTATTGTATCTGTGCATCATACCACACTGCTCATAAACAGTCAGATTATTCATCAGCAAAAACTTTTATTTAATTTTAAGAGTGAAGACTTACATATCTTTAGCTGGAAATGCAGTTGGTAGCAGTTTAAATTTCTTTTTCTTAACTAAGTGTTAAAACTGTTGGTGTTCTGGAAAGGAGCAAGATGACAGAACAGCCTGTTTGTCTCTGGTGTTTACTCACTCAGGACAGGGAATGGTCTAAAAAAACATCTGGTGTCAGCTTTTTTTCTGCTAAGAAAAAAAAAATAAAGACAGTAAGTTTTTTAGATAAAAAAGTAAGTTCATGAGTCATGAAACTTCAGCTAGAAATCACGGAAAGTTAGAGACAGTGAAGACCAATTATATTTGTTTTTACATAATCCTTAAAGGAGAATTGGGAATTTTCACTCATATTTGTTTGGTTTTTGGTTTTGTTTTTTTCTAAATTCTGAATGTGTCTTGATTTACATTTCCAGCTGGGAAGAAGGTTGTGAGAAATTTAGGTGCAGAGGCCAGAGGGGTGAGAAGGGCAGGAGCTAGGCCAGCCACAGCTGGGAGCTTACAGTGAGTGGAGAGTAATGAGATAGTAGGAAAATTTCTTCCCTTCTGGCCTCCCTCTCCACCTTCTCTCTCTCTTTTTTTTTTTTTTTCACTTTGAAAAGGGAAAATGGTTTCAGAAAGGAAAAAGGGTGCTTTCTTTCCCCTATTTCTGCCCCCTTTCCTCTCTATTCTCTTTCAGTCTTCCCATGGGTCACCCCAGGTTTCCTGTGTCCCAGTGGGAACTCAAGAGAGCAGCATTGAAGTCCCAGGGCAAAGCCCCCTTGTACCTTGCAGTTGGACACGAAAAGCAGGGGAGGACAAGCCCAAGATCTATCACTACTCCCTGTGCTTGGGACACCCATGACCATCCATTAAGGCCTCAGGCTGGTGTGGTATGAAACTCCTTGAAACAATTTCCCCATGCAAATTTTTATGGGGAGAATGGAGGGGTTGATATAAAAAATCACCTTGTGTTAAAATTTCCTCCCTCTCAATAATGAAACAGCCTTGCTAGGAAATCCTGTAATCTAAGTACAAGCTTAGCACCATCCATCAAAGAGAGGATGTGAGCAGCGCTTGTAAAAAGTTAATAACCTCCATGGTGGGACAGGGCAGAGCGAAAGGAAAGTGCTGAGCAATGGCCAAGAGGATCCTTTCATCTCCCAGTGAGCTCAGTGACTGGAAATGTGAAGTTCACTTCAGTTAATAGTAGTTTTTAAATGTCTTTTAAAATTACTCAGGATAAACAAACAGAAAGGCTCAAATCCAGTTTTTCTGACTTGTAGGTTTTGGGGTTGTTTTGGGCAGCTTCATAAGTCTCAAACTCATATGAAAAAAATGAAGTGCAATTTTTAAGCAAACAGTAACTAACCAGGGTAAATGTCCATCTTTTCTTGACACAAACAATTGCCCGAAAATACAATGTTAGTGCACATCTCAGTAACTGGGGAGGAAATACATAAGCCCTACATATTATTTTCTGTGTATTTAATCCTCTTCATTGTTGAGAAAACCCTCTTAAGTCCTTACATGCAGTCCAGGTATTCTGAATTCTTGATAACTACATCCCTTTTAAAAACTGAGTACAAATGCCTACGTGCACACTTGCACCTAGACCATACACAAATGGATCTAATTTATTTTGGTGCCAAACAATGCTGTGAAATACTTTGACTTAATTTTAAAGAAAAGCAAACAATGACCAGTGTTTGCGATGACACAAGCTGTGTCATAAAATGCACCCAACAAAACCATTTACATTGCAAAAAGTTGCCCCAACTGTTGTTTATATTGGAAGATTAGCACATTCATATCCTCTGGCTAGCAGATAATTATCAGCTACAATCACTTGCTACCCATCAGCGGCAGTGAAGAAGAGGACATGCTCAAAGTTGAGACATGCAGAAGTATTTATATTGTTTTCAATGGACAGCTTAAGCCCATTTTGGTTTGCAGGAAAAAGTATTGGTAAAGATGTGGTAAAATATCGTCATTTGTGTGAGTACTGTGTAGAATGCAATCCAAAGCTCATTACAAGTTTAGCTGGTGTAAGTCAGCATAAATCTGCTTAATAAGGCTGATTTATTCCAGCTGAGGAAGTAGATTTTGTTCTATATGTTTTAGTTAATGTTTCTTTACACTTCTTGATGAAAAAATGTCTGAGGTTGGTGAATTAGTCTCTGTACACCTGATAGGGCTGTTCCCGAAGGCTCTCCAAAATATTTCTACTCTCAGGCCTTTTGCTCTACTTCACTTGCACAAGATAAGACTTGCTACTGAGTCGAGGGCTAGAAGCAGCATGTCCCAGGCTATGTTGGCAAGTAAGGAGATATTTTGGTTTTATGTATTAGTGCTCAAATTTTAAAGAACACCTTGTGCTTTTAACCAAACTAATACGGGACAGCAGTGATGTCTTGTTATTCTCCTTTTCTTTCTCGAGGAACTATTTTATGGCTGGGGTGGATTCATTGATCTTCAAGTCACCCGCACTATACTTATGATTATGACACAGACTTATGATTATGATTAATAATCCAAGTGGGTTTCTGCACTTGCATGTTTCCTAGTGTAATACGCCAGAAAAAGAAAATAAAAGGCTCTTCACCTAAAACCCTAATTCACAGAATGGCCCAGCCCTAAATTACATATTATGAATGATCTTTTAAATGTGCTACAGTGTTGTCCATGTGTAAGCTTGCAGCTGGGGCAGAATGTGAGTGGATTTAGCATGTCAATTTTTTTTTTTTAAAGAACATTTCTGATTTTCATTATGCAGATTGATTTTTTTATTCCCCAGGACAAAAATATAGGTATTAAAAAAAGTTATTTTATAAATAACTATGACCACTGTTTTTTTACACTTTTAATTTCTGCTCTTTTTTTGGGGGGGACAGAGTCCGGTAAAGAAGAAAAATACTTTCCTAAATTCTTATTTCTTTAAAGTGTTAAGTGCAGGGGAAGGATGGCACAAAAGAGGAAGTAAAGGGAGTCACAAACCAATGACCCATGGAGGCTTCCTGTTGAAGTTATACATTGAACTGATCTAAATGCCCATTTAGAAACTGGGGAAATTTGGAAATGTCTCCAGATTTCACAATTGGCCTCTGTTTTGTCACGAGACCAGCTGAGTCCTCACATCGAAACACTTTCAATCTTTCCGACTCCAGCTCAGGCCCTCAGGCCTGTGGTTGTCTCTCAGCAAAATAGAAACATTCATGAGGCACCGAGTGCCCCACTTCCAGCCTGGGATGTGCATTCGAGCCTCCCGCGGCAGCGCCGGTTCCCACAGTAGGACAGAGCCCTTCGGGGAGGTGTCGGCTGTCAGGAGTCACTTGTCAGGATAATTCATCGCCCCGGGGAAATGCGAGCCGAGGAGCAGCAGCCTGCTCCAGCTCTGGGGAGGTCAGACACATCAAAGCCGGGATGTGCCGCGGCCTCCGAGCGGGGAGGAGTGGCCGCTGCTCTTGAAGTTGCCAGCTCTCCTTTTTCTGTGGAGGCCAGGGAGGGTCGGGGGATGTGTTTGAAGATCTGGGGAAAATCTGGGATCATTCAAGCCGGAGCTGAGGAACAAAAGAGAAGGGCTCTGACTTAGTGAAGCTCGATGTAGATTTTGCTCAAATGGGTTGGAAATAGGAATATGTGGGGCACTGCTGCTTCACTTTGCTTTTGCACTGGCACAGTGCAAATTCACTTCAGCTTCGCTTTCACAGTGCAGTAGACAAGGAAGAGTAGATCCATCTTCTCGGCACAAAAAAAGCTGTTTCAGGGGTCCAAGCCTTGTCCCTCAGGATGTGTGATTTTTAATATGAGCACATCTCTTTCCCACTCCTTGAATTCAGAGCATTTGGGAGTGAAAACAGCTTACTGAACTTTTTTTTCCCCACTTCTGTTTTTAAAACCTAAGCGCAAGTTTACCAGGTCTGTAGAAAAAACATGAGTTTTATTAAAGCATCTATGTGGTGAGACAGGGAATGGACACGCCTGGAGCTGTCAGGGGAGAGAGCACAGATGGGAAAGACTGGAGAGCACTGGCATGAGATAAGGCATGAACAAAAATGAAATTTGCAGATTTTAGTTTATTTCAAGTTTTTAAAGTTGTTGATGTTCAGTTCATTTATTGAATTATGTCTGGAAAAGTGATACCTTTTCTTCCTGTTACATTCAAATGTATATACAAACTCTATTTATTTTTATATATCTATATCTATATCTATATATCTATAGATATATATATCACCAGGGAAGGAGATATATGAAAACATTTCATTGCTACTAGGTACTCACCTAGTACAACCTAGATATACAACCTAGTACAACAACCAAAGATGTCCCTGTGTCTAGGAGACTGCTCTGGCAAGGTGTGAGAAGAATGAAAAATAAAGATGAAATGGGATAGAATTAAAAAAAAATAGGGGAAATACAGTTCAGAGCATTAAAATGGATTTTGCATTTGATTTACATGGCAGTCATGATTTATTTTAAGCTATGTTGTCGTATGGTCTTTGGAATATGTATGTCAGCCCATTATGGCAGTTTTATATGACCAGCTACAGCATTGAATAGGCTGTAAATATAACTTGCTTAATACTCTTTCTACTCCACAGCTGACTGCAGCCCTTTGCGAGGTGAACACTCAGTCTGGATCACATCACAGGAAAAGACTGCTGGATGTTCCTGCCTGTATTCCTCCCTGCTGGAGTTCCCTAGGATTGATTCCCCATCCTCCTTTTCTGCATCTTTGCCATGCTTTTTCAGTGCTCCCAAGCCAAGCTGAAACAAGTTCTCCCGGGACAGGCAACTTAAGATGGGTTTGCCCAGCTCTGCAGTGGCTAAAATGTGCCCAGGACATAATTGCTCTGTAAGCAGACAACACAAGAAGGGTACATGTGCTCAGTCCAGGTTTTTGATCTGGAACATACTGTAAAAAGGACATAGTGTGATGACATTTATCAGCATTGGCCATCTAGTTAACAACCCTTTGAAATGAACAGGCAAATAACACCTCAAGCCTATTGTTTTAAGTGAAGTTGAACCAAACCTATGAACCTGTCCCACTTGCTCTGTGTTTTTTCTCCAAGATAACCCTAGCTGGGAGATTTTTGCTAAAATCTGATTATCTAACTGACAAGTTAGCTCCCCAGAATACTTGTGGATGGCTAACATGGCACTGTCCAACTGTGAAAAGATCTTGCCCATTTTGCCAGCTGTGAAAGCACAGATAGGGTTCCACAGTGAATTAAATTGCATAAGGAAACCAAGTGGTATTTACACCTTCTCCTTAAGTTCGATGTCAAAAAGCCACCTGTGGATTTCATTGCTGAAAGACAACAGGGAGTACTCCAATTGAATGTCCATGAGAGCAAAATTGATCAACAAGGTCTTCCCAGTAGGCCAAGGGGTAAGGAAAGTGGTGGTATGTTATGCATATGTTAAGCAAGTTGGGACTTCTGGCTGTACCTCTTGTGGCTGTTAGTCTATGGGACTGTCGTTCCCACAAATTTCACACATATTAAGCTTGATTAAAAACAACCAAAGGAGTATTTAACAGTCAAAGAATCCTTTCATTATGGAGAACACTGAGATGCTTGTTACATTTACACTTAATGAAGTGCATAAAAGACAGTTGCTAAAATATGCTGCACTCTGGCATGTAGCTCAGCTAACAGAATTTGGAGGGGGGGAGGGAGTTGAAACCTGGTCTCAACCCCAAATCTAAAAAAAAAGGCAACATTTCTGAAAGTACCAATCGTATCTTGACAAAAGTATGAGAGGGCCAAGTGGGCTACAAATAGCCAAGTATTAGTGGGTAGAAAATGCCTGTGTAGAAATTCTGTATACCTTGGCAAAAATTCTGTCAACTGTCTGATCTCTTCCAGCAGAGAAGTGGAAGTTTCCACCCTGAACTCAAATGTTGTTACAGGGAGGTAAAAGAGCAAATGAAGGAATGAATTGCTCATAGTAAGCCACTGACTAGAAAATAGTAAGCAGATAAGACAGAAATATCACAAAGCAGTACATGCTGCATATACCAACAAGTGGCAGCAGAAGGATAATTAGCACTTCAAAGAATTTTCATTAAGACAAGTAAAATAAAAAATAATAGTCTTTCCTCAGGCAAAATGCACATTGAATTTAGACCTGTAGATGCATGCAGAGATCACTGCCTTCTCCACTATATGTATGGTCTTAGTACCTTACAGGACTAGACCCTAGCTATGCAACACTGGACCAGAAACGTGTAGCAGTTATCCACGGAGCTACACTGGGAAAAGCCTGCTTCTGAATGGAATACTAGTACATTTTTGAGACCAAATTTTATGATGTGTGTGGGTGGTGGTATGTGTCAATTAGGTAATTCCCATTATCTTAGTGTCCCTGCTGACTTAGAATATACACATCTTGAATTCATGAAGTCCTGTGTTGGTCTAGGAAAGAAAATGAAGGGAATCCTCTTCTAGCTTACAGATAGAACTGATTCAAGGTTTAAGAACAGCACAGACTCAAATTTTCATCATTGCACAGTACATTCAGATAGAGGATGTAAAGTACTTGGAACCACTCCAAAACATGTTGTAGCAACCACCTGCTTTCAGTTCTGGTAGCTTAAACAAGTGAAGTAAGATAGACTTGTCAGGGAGAAGAGGTGAAATGAGATTTGATTTCCACAATGAATTTAGAAGGAAAGATTAAGTTTGGCTGGGGTTTGAGAGAACAGATCGAGAAAGCCTCAAACTCATTATTCACCTCCATATTTTTGACATGGTTGTGGTGCTTGTGTTTGCCTGAATATTGGGGCTGACTCTGGACGATGGTTTGGGAACTACCTCAGGGCAAGGAGTAGAGGGCACAGTTGATAGGAATGGAGGTAGTTCAGCCTCATGTCCCTTCTGTTGACTCGTACCCAGTATCTACAGTCTGGCCTAAAAGGAAAGACTGCTGGAAAAGCTATTTATGCAAGTGAGCATGGCCTTGAGCATTCATTGAGTTAATACAAAACCTTTTGTAGACCAGCAGGAACTCTCTGGGACATGGGAGCCTCTGGTGGATTGGAGACTGACACCATGAAAAGCAAGGCAGGAGAAAATCAAGGAGGATAGAAAACAGTACGTGATAAACTTAGCTAATGTCTTTTCTGGGAACAAATACAGTCAAACTGCAACAGCAGAGAGGGCAGAAGAGAGGGAAGCTGTAGACATCGATTTCTCATTTTGGTGAAACTTTCAAGACATTTCACGGGACCATGTCTTGAGCAAGTACCTATGATCCAAAGGAGCCACTGTAAGTTACATGGTTGGTGAAAATATATAAATAACAATTATATGACACCTGGTTGAAAAAGGAGTTGCATTTCAAAGGGGGTGTCTCAGCAGGGATACAATCAAGATCGGCCTAGAATCCATTTTATATTTGTGGCATTTGGGCATCAATCAAATGGTGATTGAAATTTTATTCAAACTCTAAGACGTTGTAATGGTGCTACAACCTAATCTATCTAACTGGCCATTATTCAGCATTGAATGATGCTAGTTGATGCATCTTTGTAACATTTCACACAGTTTTATAAAATGGTCCTGAAATCTTAGAATTCCATTGGAGGAAATCTGGTTTCATTGAGCATTTATATGTACAGAATCTGTACAGAATTAACAAACATACTCAGAACTTTAAGTGAAAAACATATCTGAGGACTCATATTTTTAACAGAGGTATGTTAAATGGGAATGCATTTCACTGGGCTTCAGAGTTCCTTAAATGGAGAATTTCTTACCTTTCTGCTAAATACTAAAGCCACATTATTGTTGAATTTAACACGAAGAAATTTAACAGCCATTAGAGTTGGGAACAAAACTCTTCAGTTCTCTTCTGTATGCAATTAGCTCATGGGTGGAAGCTACAAACAAAAGGGCAGAAGTTACAAGCTCAGCTCTGCTGCTGGTCTCTTCTTTTAACTTGTCTCCTCTGAAAACAACCAGTTTTTGAGGACTCTCAGAGTTGTGGGTTGGAACGTACTTTTCCAGAATATTCTGCTCCTATGTAAGTAATGTAAGACTGCTCCTTCTAGCATTTTAGCATTTGTATGTTCTTGTTTGCAATAAGTTGAGGCTTGTCTGAATTCTACTGTCTGAATTTTACTGCATGAATATAATAATAATAGGACAATCCATGGAGGAAGTCTCTTCTACTCTTGAACAGACTTACTGTGGTGTAAGAATGGCTTTTTTGGCTTTAATTCCAAATAACATAGGCTTAAAAGAAAAATCAAAACAGGTGTGCCTGAATAAACTCTCAAGAGTTACATTGATCTATTTGATTAAAATAAATGACTTAACATATACTAAATAAACTGACATGTGCAGACAAGGTTTTTAAAATATGCAGCCCCTCCCTCTCAGAAGTTTGGCAGCAGCAGCACAGGATGATGCCAGCTGGATTACAGTCTACTTGTATCAGGGCAAAGACATACAGTGCTTTCTGATGGAGCTGTAACTCTCGAAGAAGTAACTAACCCTGGCTGTTGGCTGCTGCTGTTGCCTCCACAGCTAGGATCATAAAAAGGACTGAGATGGATATTTGCCTGGATAATGCTCTTCAAATATTTTACCTGAATAAGCATTGACAAGCATGGTTTGCATTAACCTGGCTGACCTGGTGCTGAAGCAGGGGAGGATACAAAGAATAAAATCTCTATGGCAACAGGTATAAAGGTGGGAGCATCTTGCATGCCTCACCTATTTCTAAACCAATATGAACTACTTATCATCAGTCTAGATGCAAATCTTCTAAAGCAGAATACTCCTGGGCAAGTTATTTTAGTGGTTTACCTCATACAAATAGGTAAAACCTGCTCTGCTAGAATACAGTCCTGCAGCATAGCACGTTTTGCCATCTAAATGGATCTAAGGAATGATCCATTGACTCCTTTTCTACTTTTCTTAGAAAAACATGTGTCCCTGCATCATGATGACTTGTTCTGACTGTAGTCAAGAAGACAAATCAAGGTCAAATTATTTAACATGAACTAAACTTGAGCTAATTGCATGATCTTTTTAAACTTCTGTTAATGCCAAGGGCTTCAGTATAGGTGAATCAAACCAAAGGTTTTTTCCAACAGTTTTAAATGCAGAAGTACATAATAAATGTACAAAACAGAGACATCACTTTACCGATACTGGAAATGTGGCCTTATCTCCCTTGGAAAACATCTGTTCGTTGTTATGCAGCTGTGTTTTGGGAAAAGCAACGTTCAGAACAGAGAAATACCAGTTCCATTCAAGCTTCAGGAGCAATTCAATTAAAACAAGTGTTAACTACTTGAATTTATGAAGTGTTTCCTGCCTAATCTTATGAAACATGTGTAATTGCTATAGGTGGTTAAGACTTTAGCTTTATACCTGCCTGGCTCTGCTGATTTAAATAGAGAAGTAACAAATTAAATTTGAGGAAGTGGCTGGAAAACAAAAAGATACAGGTGTCTTGTGCAATGATGCTGAATTTCCTGGGGCTTCGCTTGTTAGTGCATGGGGTATCACCCGAAATTCACAGGAAGAAGCCCACAAGGATAATAAGCTTTTTGTTTTATTTTAACACTGGGTTGATCAGAAAACTTCCCACAGTTCTTGGCAAGCTGAAGTCAATGGCAGATATATTTTCAAATTACTTCTTCACTGGTTAGTTGTTTAAAAAACCCAAAACAAACAAAGGGTGGAGTGATCTATCGTGAGTGCAGAACACACTCACAGAGACCAGCACTCCCCAGCATTTACCAACATGCTACAGCAATGTATTACTGAGGAGTGCATTTCTGCTGACAGATTCTTTCCACCACAATTACAGAGAGAATAATGGCCGAGAAAAAACACCCATATGTCCCCATTAACTTTGCAATCTGTCTAATCTGTGTACTTACAAAGCCCTCATCACATCTCAGATATTATAGTGATAACAGGGGAGATCAGACAGCCTTCAAAGCTGCAAGAGAAATATGAACGTTGATTCCTAGCCATGATTAACTTGGCCAGAACCTCACACTCCTTTAATTTAATTAAAAACATAAGTAACAATCAGAGCAGTGACAAAGCAAGAAAGGGACTGAGCTGGCAGCTGAGGACAACACAGGCTCCCCAACAGGTAAAGACACCCATGTGAGATCTGTCAGGCTGCCCAGGGAGTACACCCTGCTGGGGGTGGGCAGGTGATTCATTCTCCGTGGGATGAATCCAGTTGGTTACAGCATGTGTTTTAGAAATGGGACTGTGTTAAGCCAAATGACCATCAAATAATTAATTACTAGAATTAAAGACTAATAATAATAAAAATTGAACTTAATGGATCTGGCAGCTGCCTGTGATCATGCTGTCATCTTGCAGTATCTATTAAACAACCTGTCAGGAAAAGAGTAAACTGCTTCCAGTGGGCCAAGAGGGAAGACCATGCACTGTGACAGCTGCACCCAGCACAAGGCACTGTAGGTTCACACTCTTTTCCCCCTATGGTAACACATTGATATGCCAATGCCAGCAGGCAGAGCAGCCACAGTAATGCTCATCTGGCCACAAAGGGATGTGCTATGCAATGAGTGAGCTCATTTACCGCTTATTTGTGATTCTTTCAGTGATGAAATCTCTCTTCTCCCTCCTCTGCTGCCAGGACCAGATATCTAAATTGCACACCCGACTTCTGTGGTCCTTGGCTGATATGGGTTTGCTGCATGTACAGCGTGTTCTGTTCTACCACGGGTACAACGTACAGGCAGCCCATGCATCTGTCATGCTGGAGTTGCCTCAGAGGGCCATAACGCAGTCATTCAGCCAACAGCCTGACCCTTGCTCAGCCTGAGCAACGTGGGTGCTGGCAGTGGGAGGCAGGAATTTTGGTTCTGGCCTGTGCAAAGTCCCATGCAGAAACAGTGCATGTCCAGAGGCACACCTGCCACTACCTCAGCTTCATTTGCCTTGCAGAAGGTGGTATCTTCAGCATCTTCTCCAGTGCCTGCAGGAGGGCAACCCCATATCCTACACTTGTGATCATGTGAGCACATTTTGGTCGCACTTCTAGTGTGCAAGAAGTAAACTGTCTTAAAGTCCTACCTAAAAAAACATATGGAGAAGAGGAGGTGTTGCTAAATCAAATCGGAATTGCCCTTTTTCTGAAAACACATTCTTAATCTGGTAATTCACAATTCACTTCACAAGTCCTGGGTGTCTGTGTGCACATGGCACAGGTCCCTGGCTTACCTAGAAAGCAGTCCTGGGCAGTTTAAGGTACATCTACATATAAAAGCTTTGAATAGCCTGGGGCATGAATTTACACTGCCTTAATTATCATACATTATCTGTCCATATTTCCCCTCATGCCCTGTGGCCAATAGAACTAATGACTCTGACACTGGAGGCTTAAGCTACCTCATGCTTACTACAGAGCAAGGATTTGCCCAGGGCAGACCTCATGGAAAAAAAGGTGCTGTAAATTCACTTATCTTATGGTAAATCATGTGAGACTGATCTGGCATAGGTCGACATAAAAGCATCATGTTTCTCTGCCAGTTTGATTAAATCAATTTATTACCACAATTTAAGTAAGGTTTTCTTTGTACAAGCTAGTAAACTGAAGTTTCAGCTTTACAGTTGTGAGCATAATTTCCCAAGAAATATAAACCAAACCAAATATAATTACACTTAGACTACAATCAGTAAAATCACAAAGATTTTGGTTACATTACACTTTCTTGTGTAGACAAGGCTTTCAGAGTGCATGTTTTTACACATTTGACCAAATCTTATAATCTGCAAAGTCAGCATTTAAGGGAAGGCTGTGAAAACTGTGGGATAGACTCTTCTGTTGGGTTGTTTTTTATTTCAGAGCTGTCCCTCCTTTGAGCAAAATGTTGGACTAGATGATCTCCTGAGACCCCTCCAACCTGAATTAAACTATGAGCCATGATCTGAGTGAGCTGGCCACTGAGCCTCCCTCCATAGGCAGTGAGCAGCAACAGGCATTTGTAGGGAACGAGGTCTATTTCTCTACAGTAAAAGCATGAACTAAGCATTTTGTGTACTGTGTAATGCTCCTTTTATATCTCTGTTATCAAATGTTTCCTTTTCTGAAGGAGGAGCCTTTTTCTATGATCTTCACAGACTTTCTCTTTTGATGCCGAGCTATCTTCTCATACATCTCACAGTGCTGTCATGATTATCCAGGTATTATAGATGGTGCAGAATCCAGGTCAAGAGCAACTCTTAGGAAGGCAATGAAGAATGAACGTAGACAGAATTCACTGTTATCTGCAGCATCAACTCACTGGATGGGTTCAGCTACATTCATTAGAAAGAATCAATATGGAAAACTTAAGAACAATTTTGGGGAGCAGATACAGGCCGCAATCTCATAATTGATTTAGAGCAAGCTGCCCACTTGATCTATTTTTAGCCACATTCATCTCAGTTCTTCATGACTAAGTGTTCCATGTAGCAGTATGTCCCCAAAGTGCTGTAGGGTCAAGACATAGAAAGAAGTGCTACTTCATAAAGACTATGAAATAAATAATTATATGGGCAGAAGAACTTACAAAATCTAATTTCCTGTGATTCACTTGCTAGCTGTCACTCTTTCACATGCTCTTTCTGTGAGTTTTGTAATTTCTAATAATGTGTCTGATAATGTCAGATTCCCAGACTTTCCTCCCTTGGGTTATATAAAGCAGCACTGATCATGAGCAAGCTCTTAATTCTTCCTGTTCTTGCTGATATTTGTGAGAAGCAGCCAAAAGGAGGTTCTGTCATAACCATATAATTTCTACAGAGTGTGTTCAACTGGAACAAACTGAAGTACTAGAAGACGGCCCAGCAGGGATGCTGTAAAAGAAGCAATGGAAGTATTAATCCAATGTGTCCTACACCCTGATTAGTGTTTTTTCTTGCTTCCTGCATATGACCAAACGACTTAGAAAATGTATGGAAAAAAAGAAAGATGTGCAAACTGCAGAATTAAATGACATCTAAGAACCTCTTGAGAGAATAAGATCCCACATGATGGCCGGTAAAGAAATGAACTGACCTGCCTTTTGCTTCTCAGTGAGGCAGTGATAGCTGATATTAAATCTAGTAAAAAAAATCCAGGGACTCTTCAATCTGGTCATCATCTGAATCACACCTGAACTCTACAATCTCCCAGACCAGGCTAGTTCCTGCTCCATGTATCAATCCTACTTGTGTCCAGAATTTTCTGGGGCAGGACTCTCTGGTCTATGACCAAAACATGCCACAGATTGTATTTACACTTGAACGGTAGAGTCTTATCATGTACCAAAGCTCAGAAATATGGCCTGGATCTCTCCTTTATTTAGTGACAATGGAACTACAAGGTTAGTTTCCTCTAGGCAGTTTATAGAAATCTTAGAGTTTTTTTAGGAGAATAAGATGGATTCATTTGGCAGAGACAAATATTATAGAAAATATAATATTTATTAAAAAAAGTATAACATGCTTCTTCCATAGCTGGAAGAAGCAGGAACAATTTGTGGCACACATCCATCCATCCATCCATCCATCCATCCATCCATCCATCCATCCATCCATCCATCCATCCAAAACAAAGCTGAAGCAGTAAATTTAAGCTAAATAAATTTGGGGGAAAAAATGGACTTCATTTAAGACAATTGTGTTAACTGCAGAGAAAAGTGGCATTTGCAACAAAGCCTCAGTAACACCAAATCTTATCAACAACTTTCAGTAGTTTTGTCTCCTCTTTACCATCTTAACTCTTGCTAAGAAAAAAAATTCAGACCAAAATTTTTAACAGACAGATTCACAACAGCTTGTGCATCAGGACATGTTTGGCAGTATGTGTCTGACAGGATTTTTTCTGCCTCCTAGAAAAGTTCTGCTAAATATTCATGCATTTCCCATTGAAAGAAACCTGATTCTTAGCCAAAATGAAGCTTATTAGCAGACAGAGAGGAGGGGTCCTTCCTCCCTGCTGCACCTCTGATCATTGTAGGTTTTGTATCACACCTGGTCTCTGCAAACAGATGCTCTCAAACCCAAATTAGTCTACTATGGAAATGATTTATAACTTGAGATATTGCCAATTCATGGCATTATTTGGAAAGGTTGTTTTTAAACCTTTATGTAGAATTCATAATTTGTGGGACTTTTTTCAGTACCATCTGTCTATCAGAGGTGATTAAAAAAAAATCAGTGTTTTTAAAAATGTTCAAAACACACCATGAATATTTCTTTTAACGTGTTTTCTTCTTTTGACAGAGATCTCAAAAATATATTTGCTATTAATGAAAACCAGGAAATGTTATTAAAAATCTTAATTTGTTTGAGAACACTTTCAATAAGAACTGTTTCATACTCTATTTTTCTGCTGAAACCTTGTTCTAAACAGCTGGAAACATGTTGAGGAGAGTGACCCAGTCACAGGAAGGGCTCTGATTTTTTGGGTACTCAGTACCAGCTGCTGCTGAGCTATTTGTGCCTGGGGTCAGGATGGATGTGTTTAGAAGAGATGGAATGAGCCTCAGTGTGGGTGGGAGCTGTCAGCACCTACTTCAGAAAGGATGTCAGGAGAGTTTATATCTCTACCCCAACCCCTTGCTTAAAGTAGGGGCAGATCCAAGGTCAGACCAGGCATCTCAGGACTTTACCTAGTTTAGTCTTGAAACTCCTGCAGGATGGAGAGAGGATGCACTGTCCTGGCAACCTGCTTAGATGTCTTCATATGGAAGAAGTCCCTATTCATAGCCAGGCCAAACCCTGAACCTTGAACCTCTCCCCTTTCAACTTGGAGTCTTTCATCACCAAACAAAGCAGCACTGTGAAGAGCCTGGAACTATTTTCTTTAAAACCTCCTTATAGGTACTGGATATGACATTAGGGTCCTCCTGCCAAAGCCATCTCTTGTCCAGCCCAACCAGCCCAGGTGCCTCGGACCCTCCACTGCAGCCCAAACCAACCTGGACTGAATTTACTGCAGTTTATCAGTGATGTCCCTGTACTGGGGAACTCAATACGGGCACAGTACACAGACATGGGTAACAAGCACTGAGGGCTGAGGAAGCTGTCTCCTAAGTAACTGACCTGTGGCAAGCCTGTGTGAGATTTCACTCTGCCTGCTGTGTCTCTGCAGCAGTGGCTGCTGCCCATAACCTTCAGTGACAGAAAATACACAGCTGCACTTCAGCTGTGCCAGGGCAAAGGGGGTGTGACAAACATCAGTAATGAGGAGCAGAAGACCATGGACCTGTCCTCCTCTCTTTCCCAAGCTATGGAGGGTGATAATTTCCAGTGGACATGAGGGCTGGAAAATGTCAGCTCCAATGTAAAGTACTAAAGTACTTTGGCCATAAACTTCAAAGTGCTTCCCAAAAGGAAGTTGGATTGCTATTCCTGTTTTGTAAATCAGGAAGCTGAGGAAAAAGGGAAGGAAGTGTTTTACTGAATTGATCTAGCAGCTGCTGGCAGAGACTGAGTGCTGCCTATGCCCTGTGCTGCCTCTCAGAGCAGGGACCAACCCTGACGGCCTCAGGCCCGCACTGCACTCCACGGGCACTCCATGGCAAATGTGCTGGTGAGAAATACCATGAATTAGTCATAATCTTATCAAAAATATTTTATTTATGAAAGTAACAATTATACTATACAACCTATATTGGAAATACATTGAATAATTGCTAGAATAAATACAGGCAATTAATTCAATCTTTTTATAGAATGAGAAGATTTATTTGACATTTGAATGTTAACCCAAGCTTTAACTTACATCATAAATAGTTAAAAGGCATAGTCAAGTTTTTTTGATTTTTACCGTTCCTCTTGCTTTCTTTTAATACTGTTCTATTTTGTAATCAACATGAATCAACTCTCCAATCATTAACATAATATTAGTATGACTTTCAAGCAATCATGTACCTCAAGATAATCAGAAAATAAGGTAGTGTGTGTGCAGTTCATTCTACAGCAGAATCTATTAATGTCTGCATAAAAAAGAGAAGCTGAAAATGCTTCTAAGTTCTTTAAGCATCATATGCCGATTTCTGCTTTACCACAGTGCTTTTAATACCAGAATCTAAGAAGGGCAGCTGGTCTTTCTGTTGCTCTTTATAAAGTATATTAGGGCTCAATGCCACATTCCTTTGGCTGGTGAAGGACTGCAGAATTTAGTCCTGAATATTATTTCTCAAAACCATGGTCCAAAATAAATGTCCAAGACTGATTATTAGGCACCAAGGAAGTGATGCATTTGCTAAGGCTTGATGTTTTCTGATAAAAAAATTGGCTTCTTTTCTGGTAGATATGCTGTAGTTAAAAACAAATTATTGGGCTCAGTACTGGGGTCTATATTACACTGGATGCCAGAGAAGGTGATGTGTTTATTTTCTGTAAACTGTATGAAGGGCTCTGCGGAAGTTTTATAGTACAACACACACATTTTGAAAGTGTTGATAAGTTTTTCCTTCAATGTGGGTTTGTTTTTTTTTTTTAATAAAAAACCTGAACTATTTGCTTGGTACTAGCAGATTATGAACAACTATGACCATTAAATAGCGGTTTCAGGTGCCCAGTATTTTTCCAGATCAGAAGGTTTTGACTGCTCAGGTCCCATATAAAATCAGTGGAAGGCTTTCCATAGCAATGTCTTTTCCAGTGGCATGGAGGCCTGCCTTGCCTTATGGTTTATTGTGCATGCCAGGGATATTAAGTTCTCAACAGAGAAGCAAATTTCCCTTTTACAATGTTATCAAAACAAAACCCCCAAATTGCACATATCTACCCCTTTGGCCTTTTTTTATGCACAAATATGTTTGTATGCAAAACCTGACACTTTTGGGCCTTTCCTAAGAAATGTCTTAAAAGAGCACATTTAAATGCTTTTTCACAGAAATAACCATTCACTAGTTGCAAAAATGCAGAGAGACTTTTTATTCTTTCTGTTACGAACAATATCATTTCAGCAGAAATTTGGGGGGAGAATGTATGATATTTTTGTCCCCAAATATATTTTAAAAGGTGAAAGAACAAAATGTCGGGGAGGCAGCTTTTTTTGGCAGATAGTAAAATATAAAATATGTGATTTAAAAAAAAGTTGGCTTAAAAATACACACACACAAATAATACAATAATATAAAAATACAGCTCAGCCAATGGCCTCTTAAAATTTACCTTTGGCATTACATTTGGCAGCCTAAAACAAAAGACCCTTCCTATAAACAGAACTATAAAAAAAGAGAAGTTCATAAATTAGGTTGCAAGGGGTTGTACAGTCCTTTTCTTGATCTTCCAAACTCCCTTTCTTTTTGTCCACACACATAAGCATGACCAGTGAGGTATATAGAATGTAACACTGTCAGGCATATGCACAATAAAAAAGTGCATAAACATAGAAGTTCTCCCCTTTTCATGTGAACAGGTCGTAACTGTGTGGTTTGCGTCCTTCCCCCCTTAGAAACAAAAAAATCTGGTGGGTTTTTTTTGTTAGTTTTGTTTTGTTTTTCTCTTTTTTTTTTTTTTCTCCTTACTTTGGCAGGATGAAAATGAACCCAGAGGAATATAAGTGTCCTATTCCCAGCAGCAGTGATCCATTTCCCTTGGCAACATATGTCTGATGCCACAGATACTACAAGGTCATTGGGTTGCTTTACAACTCTGGGTAACTTCCCACGGAAACATCATACGTCTAGCACCATGTCGTAGTGTTGTTGCTCTTTCTTCCGCCTGCCACATTTGTTGATAAGAACCATGTACAAAGTCAAAAGCAAAACCCAGTAACATGCATAGAGTATTGTGCCAATGATGAGAACTGTCTGTTTTGACTCAGAAAATGGCTTTTTTGATTCCTTGTAAATAGTGAAAATTACGCCACCTAGGAGGATTGTAAACCAAATGGAGACTGGAATGAGTCCTATAAAATTAACTACAATGGTTTTCCTTCCTGACGTGCCCCACCCTGCTTTGTTTATCGTGGCAATTGCAAACATCTTTGCTGGCAGTAAACTTGACATGTACAACACTGAGTAGAGTGACATGAAAACCATGACAATGTTGCCCCTAAGGAAGCTGGCAAAGGAAGACTTTATCAGGCCAACTAACTGAACTGTCAACAGGAAGAGGAGAATATTCCAGATTTTTCCCCTGTAGAAGAGCTGAATGACTGTGGCAATAAGGAAGAAAGGAAAGAATCCAGTGATTACAGCTTCATAGGTCATCCACAAATGGTGCTTGTGGAACCACATGGCATTATAAAGCCACTCTCTAAAGTAGGATTTACTCCAGCGGGTCTGCTGATTCAGCCACCTGAGATACTCTATCGGTGTCTCCGTAAGGCACTTGGATCTAGCTGTGTATTTTGTTGCATAGCCCAGGCTTAGCACTCTGTTAGTTAGATGCCTGTCATCTCCGAAGCTGCACTGGGAGCCCATAAACTCTTGATTGTACCAATCTTCCACAAATTCATGGAGTAAGGAGTTTCTGTACATTCCCAGAGGTCCACTGATGCACTGTACACAGCCAAAGTAGGACTGACAGGCTCTTTCAATGTTAAATGCCATCCAGTATCTCACGCTGCTCAGAAAGGAGATCCAGGAATCATATTTGTTCAAAATCTGAAAAATAAAAAAAAAGTGTTCCTTTTAGATGAGCTCTTAAAACACAAAATGTGCACATTGGATCAATAAGGAATTTGCTGAGACTAGAGCACTATTAGATAAAATGTGGTGGGAACCTCACTTCTGTGTCCAAACCCTGGCAAGTCTGGGAGCTATGCAAACATTTCAGCCAGGACATTGACAGGAAGGGTGGGATGAAACCTTCAAATGTCTATTTCACCAAGAGGTTCTTTTTTTCCTTGCAACCTTTCCTATTCTCCACCAAGAAATTTCCTTATTTTCTGTGTCATTCTTCCCTTCTGCCCCTGTTAAAGACCTGTTGGATTTAGACTTTCCCAAGAGGAGCTGGTGAGTTCATGGCTTCCTGCTGCTTTTCTGCCCATGCACATCTTTGGGACTCACAGGACTCCTTCCAACCCTCCCAAAACTACGCTGGAGCATGAGAAAAGCTGAGCACATGGTCTTTGCCCTACATTCTTGGTATCATAACGCTGACCCTAGAGATTTAACCCTGAACTGTGTCCCCACATCCAGCATTAGGTCCTCTGAGGAACAACTTGTTCTGTCTCTGCAGTAACAGCCTGTCACTTTGTCCCAAGACATATGGTGATACTCCAGTAGAGTCTTCCTCAGACCCACATAAATGTCTCAGTCATTCTCTTCTGCACAACCCAACTGCACAACCAGTCTGAACACTCAGGGGATGTATGAGCGCATGCAGATGCACAAGTCTGTGGCTTCACATCCAAGTTCTCAACACACACCTTGTGTCAGAGGATGTGACAAGTGTGTGGATCTTTGGCCTTCTACAACTATAAAGTATTGCCCTGCAACTAGAAAAAAATAGTCTTTTGCTGTGACGGTCCTAATTTCTGTCAGTTTTAATTCCAGGACATATTAGAAGCAGCAGGGCTTGGGGATAGGATCAAGCCTGGCTCAAATGTATTTGATGTATGTTGGAAAATAAACTGGGGAAAAAAAAATCCCAGAGCCTTCATTCTGTCACCTTTCCTCACACATCCTTCCCAATGCAGATGCTTATGAACCTTCACTGTCACAGCTGAACCTGTACTCACACATGCCTGGAATTTCACACACCTAGGCTGTGTACGCCTGGTTCATGGTCAGTCTAGACCTCCAAAGCTATTCAGATTTCTGTGGGAATCCTAATTTCTGGAGTTATGAGCCACATGCCTGAAATACTTCTGACTACTTGGGTGTTCATTAGCAAGTTCTTGCACATTTACGTGGCTCTTTCTCCTCTGTCTCACATAAAAAGCCCAACTGAGTATAGGGGACTGATCAAGGCCAACTGAAATATTCACACATTTCTCTTTATAAATTGCAGCAGAAGTAGTTGTGTCAAAAGGAACCAACAGCCTTTTGCTGTAGTAATCAGCCAAACTCAGTGATGCTGAAAATCCTAACACACATGGAGCTGGTCTGGCTTGGAAGTGTTCTATTGTCCTGCCTGACAGAGATGGGAGACCCAGTGCGGCATTGTGGAATTGGGCTGCAGGGATTCCACAACCCAGCAACATACAGAGTGCACAGTACACAGCGTTTCAAAATTACTTTTATTTCTAACAATTTTGGCTGCCTGTACTAATGTAATTGAAGTGCTTGAGGTTGCTGCACGTGGCTTTGGGAGACCTGTTCTCAATTCCCTGCTCACGCTTTTCTTTTGTACCTTCAGCAAGCAGCTATACCCAGAGACTCAAAGATGCCACAACAGTCCTGACAGTGCCAGTGCCACCCTTTTCACATATAAGGGGCAGAATATTATTTGTTTTCTTGCTGTGGATGTTAAAACCATACAGCACTCACATCCAAGAAGAGTTTCCATTCAATGGACAAGAAGGTTAAGGTTTGATAAGAGCATCTATAATGGCATCACATATTATATATAATTATATATATGCATATAGTATATATATATAAACATTATATATAATGCTTCTTCATGCAGAGAAATCTGTTGCAATGCAAATAGTTGCTGAAACACCTCTGTTAATCTGAAAATTGTTGTACTCACCTGCACATCACCTCCAACTCCTCCAACCATGGGATCTTCTTCTAAAACTTTTACCATCTCCACTGATGAGGCTGGATCAAGCATTGTATCTGAATCACAGACCTACAAGTAAGAAAAAACAAGAACAAAAATGGGTTAAGGAGTACACTACAGAAGAAAATAAAAATCATGGAAGTGATTATAATGACTCTAAATGCACATTTCTCCTGAATGCAATTAAATCTGACTTTGAAGTCTGCACTGATATTTCTGTTAAAGGTCACTTGTACCAGGCAGCAAGGCGTAGTGATGCACAAAACACAGAGCTTGTTAAGGCTGTGCTCACAAATAATCCTCTCTATCAGATCCATTTGTTTTACTGGCACACTGGACTGGCTTCCTTGAGTAAGATATGGGGCACTGCAGAGTAAGACACAAGTTTTTGTGGGCGTGCAGCAGATTCCTGTTGTGCTGTGACACAGAATTTCCCTGCATCAGCTGCATGATTGGAGTACCCTGGTCAAATGATTCCCACTGACATATGAGGGAAGGAGCGAGGAGTTAAATCCCAGTCACTTGTTATTAAAAAGAAAAAAAGTCAAGTAGGAGTCTGGGAAGAAAACTAAAAGTTCTTTCACTCACAGAAAGCTTTAGCAATTCACGTAAAATTTGTATCTCATATTTCAGAACAAACTCATTTTTAATTTTAGATGCATGATGTGTTATTAGTAGTGCAGGGATTTGACATTTGATGTAGAGAAATTATTTGCTATTATGCTTCTGGCATTCTTATTAAAAATATGTAAGGCCAGAAGGTGTGAGTCCTGAAGTTCACTACTCCAAAAGACCAAGGCAAAGTGGATGACACACAAGGCATTTCAGCTACACAAGCACTCCTAGTCAACTAAACACTGTGCACATTAGGAAATTGCCTTTCCCCTGGAGAGTAGGAGGAGGGCTCAAGACAAGCTGGCTGGTCTGTGAGACAGCTGGCATTGCTTTCATTTGCTCTGAGGAGAATGACTTGGGCTGCAGCCTGTTTAAAACAAGAGGGTGTCTCCTTGTTGCAGTTGCTGCAGCTGAAAGAACTGGCCACATGGTGTGTGAACTCATTTCACAGACAGTCAGGAACTGGAGCAGAGACTGTCCCAGAAACACCCCTCTGACTGGCTGAATCGCACCCTAGAAATTCTCATACTGCCTCCAGTTTGTCCCCATATTGCATTTCTGTGACTTCAGACAGGGTCTGTAGGAGCAAGTCAGTAGCTCTGCATAAACAGCATAATAAGACAAACTCTGATGAGGCTTCATAAATAGATATCCTAATTTTGGTGTCCTTTCATGCAAACTTTCAATTCAACTCAAGCCCTCTCACTCCAAGGGAGAGGTAACCTTTACGTCAGCCCTATGAAGGGAGAGGAGAGCATTGGTGCTCTGCTCTGGACCAGACTCAAGAGGAGATGTTACCCAGGACAGCTGGACTGCATAGCTTGGGATGCAGCTGGGTCTCTGCCAACATGCTCCTCTCCATGCTCACTCAGAGGGGGCCAAGAGGAGAAAGGTGATGAAAGCTCTCATATCTCTGTCAGGAGAAAAGCCACAAGCATCTCCAGCTCCCACTAACTTGATTACATCCATCTCCTCTCCTCAATGGCCTCATCCCACAGCATCTTTGTGACTTGGCCAAGGCTTTCACTCCAGCTTTAGTGAAAAGCTGTCATCAGTGGCAGCACTAGGTGACAGGGAGCAAAACAATTCTGCTGAAGAGGGGAAACAATGCCTATACCTTTACCTGGGTCTTCCTGGACAAACCTGTTGCTAAGTGTTTTGCACAGGGAATCTGTAGTTTGCTGAACTCCCAGGGTGCTCAGGCAGTGACAGACATGCCATTTCTTGTGACCATGAGTGGTGGGCTGGGATCAGCTGCCTCCCAGCCCTTCTGCTTTCCCTCCAGCACCTGTCACTTGAGCAGCTCCCACCCCATCAGATGTATTTACCTGTGACAGAAAGGCCTGCCCACGAGCCACATAACTAATATAATAGAAATGAAGAATCCTGAAAACACTGATTTTGTTAACAAAATACCATCACATGTCCTGGGCATGCCACCACAGTGGGTATGTCTGGGTTTCTGGAACAAATCTAACAAGCCATCATTTTCCATCTGGATGAGGTTTTTGCAGGTGAACAGAGGACACACTCACAGAAACACAGTCACTTAGGAGCCTAAATAAACACTGACACCTGCCTAGCCAGGGTGTGCCCGGGACAGCCCAAGAGACAATTTTCCATCTTTCCACATAAGGGCCGAGTGACCCAAACATCACTGCCTTGGGTCACAGAGATACATGAAAGGGACAGCTGACCTTAAGGGAGCTGTTCTGTTACTTGCTATAAGCAGTGACAGTTTATCCCAGCTGCTCTGAGTTCAGACTGCACTGGGCTGTCCACACGGGCACCTCCATCTAGCCAAGATGAATTGCACCCTGATTTTACCTCACAACTCTGCACTGATAATATCTGCCAGTTGAACTCCTCTACCTGATTACTTGCACACTCATAAACTCTTCTAGGATGGAAACAAACCATCACAGCACAGTACTTAGTGAGTCACCACTAATGAGTAACAGCTCGTTATCTGCACTGGTCTGACTGTTTATGATTACCTGTTCATAATTCAAGAGTGTCTTTTAAGAACGGGAAGGCCTACAATTTTGGGGGTGGGCAGTGGTGCTGACTGGCCACTTTAAAAAGTGCTTAGTCATTAATGCAGACTGCTTAACCCTTGAAATATTGGGCTCGTTTAAAGTAATTTACCCTGGGCCACCCCGAAAGACCATTTGAAATATCTCAAACTTTTTTCATTCATAAAACAGAGCCACATTTTAGCTGCATATTTTTATGACTCTGCAGTCACTAGGACCACCAAGGGGCTGCATTTCTACTACAGATGTGACTGTAGATGTGACTGTGGCATCAGTCAGTACTGCAGACTGTGCTCACAGCAGCACTACAGTCCCTGACAAATTCATTAGAACTTCTGAGCCAGGTCAGGGGTGTTAACTGAATGGAAATATCTCTTCTATTTTCTGAGTTTATGGTATGACTGTTGAAATAGAAACACTTTTTCCAGGTTCCCTGAAAAATACAAGAGCTGAACTGAGGGAGGAAACTTGCCATGAATCTGCTTTCTCTCTGCCTTCTTTCTCTTCAATCTGGTATGTGTGTGTGAAGTGATTATAAACCCATGTTAATAAAGAAAATCAGCATTTTTATCCCATCATAGTTCCTCACAGCACAAAACCAAAGCACGGACAATGGAGAGCTTAAGCCCATTGTTTTGAAAGAATAAATCAGTTTCAGTCTGGGAAGTGGTAGAGGATGGTTTTAAATCTTGCCCTTACTCTCCTAGCTCCAATAACAGAGTGGTTTCTGCCCCTCCTGTGCACTCACTGCTCTCAGCCCAGCTACTGGCAGCCTCAGCAGGTCCCTAGGACACTGCACGTGGATGCTGCACTGTGCAGAGCATGCACACACACCCACACAAGGCTGGGCACAGGCCCCAGAAACACATGTGGCTCAGCCATGCAGCTGCCCTGAGCCAGCAGAGAGCACCTCGTGGGGAGCTACTGCTCCACTGCAGGAGACTGCTGGATGCTCTGAGTGTGGGAGAAGCTGGGAAGAACTGAGAGTGGTTCATTAGGAAAATCATCTCCTATTCAGTGGGATTAGTCAAATGAGCCTTCTTGGCCTCATTCTAAGATTTCTTTGGGAGGGTCCTCAGTGTCCAGTCAGAGTATCTGATCCCACCCACTCTCCTCCACACATGACCCCTTCCCACAGTCAGCAGGGCTGTTTGCAGGAGCAAGGAGTGCTTCCATGTAAGTAAGGCAAAAACAGACAATCTTTCAGGGGATCCAAGGCAGCTGGAAAGAAATGTGCCTCTGCTGCTTTGGAAACAGGGAGAGAGGACCCAGCCTAATTCATTTTTAAGTGAGTAGTGCGTCGTAAGGGCCTTAAAGGCCAAGTTGCAGTGAGTGAGGTAATGCAGCTGCAAGTGATGAAGCAAAAGCTCCTTCAGGCTTTTGCTGAAGAAATTTTCTTTCAAATCTACACATTGACCCTTTTATTGAATATTCCACGTGGCCTTCAAAGCCTTTAAAATACATTCCCATCTTTTTTACAGACTTCACCACTTCTCCAAGATATTCCCTAGTGAGATCAAATACCTGTCTGTCTGCTCGTATATGGGGCCACTAACACACTAACAAATTTCCAAAATACTGTCTTAGCCGGGACCTTCACCTACAGGAGCAGAGATGGGGCTTTCAGGAGGTCACTGTCTTTGTCTGAAGGAAAACCATTTGGATGAGGGGCCAGTACTGAAGGCAGGGGAAGGATTTCAGATTTCTCCAGTAGCTGGTGCACAGATTTAAAACAGTCACAGATAGACTGTGACAGATAGACATTTTAAAAGGTAGCAAAATACCCTTTTAACGGTCAAGCTGTTTCCAAACAGACTGAAAGGAGCACTGTGTTCATCAGGGACTAGGATGGCCTCTAACATGCTGCACAAAATATACAAAAGCTGCTTTCTTTGAAAGTGTGTTTGAATTGGCACTGACCTGGTGCTCTAATACCTACCTGTACATAATCCACGCTTCTCCCCAGTGCTTTGAATGCTGTGTACATTACTTCTCTTTTTCCACCCCATTTCTGCATGATGCAAACACTTTTGTTGGACAGGACCAACTGAGATACATGTTGCATGCTCTCTCTGTGAGACTCCTCTGTCTCACCCGGACCTTTGTCATGGAAGTTATTACTCCAGATATAAGTGGCACAACTGTCCCTACCCATGATTTCAGTGAAAATGTCCATCATGTAAACGTCATCTTCTGAGTTCCCATCAATGACCATAACAACTTTAATTCCAGGGTAGGTCAATCTTTTTACAGAAAGTAAACATTTTCTTAAGTAGTCAGGATCTTCTTGATAGGCAGCAATACAAAGGGCAACTGTTTTGTTCAGTTTGATTGGAGTCTCTAGCGACCGTTTCATTTTCCTGTGTTCTAGGTAGGCAAACAGGCTTTGGATGATGAGATGTGATGCCAGGATAGCACCATAGAGTCCAAAGGAGAAGTAGTAGTTGTCTGTTTGGATGAACTGGTAGCCCACAATGTAAGCAGCGGTGATTCCCAGCAGGAGGGACACCCCGAAGAGTGTGGTTCCAAGTATTCTCAGGATACATATAAACCTCTCACAATACATCTGCAAAGAAGTAGGGAAACCATTAGCAGAGCCACCACTTCCTGATATAAGACATCATAAGGGGTGCACCTGGCTGCAACACAGATCTCAGCATCAACAGATACACCCTGAGCTTCTGGCTCCCAGACTCACTGCATCCCTTTGCTCAACTGAACATCTCTTTGCAGTACTTCCTCCACGTAAAGAACAATCCAAACAGACTTAATGTAGCAGAGACGTTTTCTGCTATCTGCAGTGCCCTCACAGAAGGTGCTGTCTGTGTCAGGATCTTATTTTGGCAGCCTGGGCTGGTTGGATGAGACACTCTGTCATATTATCCTGAAGAGGTTGGAGAAGGGGTTTTTGGGCCACCACTCACTTCATACTGTCACAGGAGAGCGGAACAGCTGAATGTCTGGGCAGCCTCTCCTCATCCCCCATCCATGTCATGACTGCATCCCACCCTGAATTGTTTCTGTCGCTTAGTTATGTTTGCAAAAATACTGGAAAGACATTCTTAAAACAGATGCCTGAATGTATTTATAATTTTTTAAACAGATGTCTGACTATATTAATAATTTATATTTATATAATCAGACATCTGCTTTAAAAGGTCTTCTCAATACCATTGCAAAAATGTATTATTCATATAGTTGTGTACATAGATACATGCACACATGAGCATGTGTGTATAGGGGCTAAAGCTTAACTGAGATTAAGTCTGTGGCAAAAATATGCATAAATTTAACAGAGCCAACACTCCACCCTGGACTCAGAAATTCACTAGGACATCAGCTGATTCTGACCATTTCTACATATTTAGGTTACCTGGCTGTAAAATCTAACTTAAACTCTGGGCTATGGAGCAACTGGCTGGCATGGAGGGTGCTCTGGCATTCTTGAAACAAACAGTATGGGCAGGCAGGCAGGTGGAATCTACTAGTACCATGCCTCTTCTGGCAATCACATTATGCATTTTACACAACAGCTTTCTCAGAATTTTAAGAAGTTAATGACAACATTTTCTGTCAATAGATGCATTTTATGTGAAGGACATAAAACAGATAATGTCTGTTTAAAGCTAACCCAGCAAGTGTGTTGCAAGTCAATAAAGCTCATGCTTGAATATTTTGCTGAATTAGGTCCTCTCAGAGTAATGGATTTAATATTTGTGGTTTTTTGCTATTATTCATATTTTCCCTGCTGTTATCATCTCACTCATCTGTTGCTCATGTCTGTTTGGCCAAAGCTGAAGTTGGAACAGGACTTCCTTACATCATATATGTTTTTAACTCTTCCTTGAAAAATTACTACCAAGATGCAGCAGCATAGCTGTCATCAGCTATATATATATATGTCTGAAAAGTTACAGGCTTGGAACAAAAAAGTCAGCACAGAATCACTTACAACATAAAAATAAACTAGGCAAGCATGAAGTTTGAGGTTACAAAGACTTTGTCTTTTTCCACTGGCTATTTAAGGTGTTAAATTTCAAGACAGGAGGAAGCCTCTTAAATGTATATTTGGAGGCACTGTTAAAGAAATCAGACCCTATCTCTAGGACTTCCTTGAATACTTAAGGCTGGGCTCTGACAGGTGCTGTAATCATCCACCAGCAGAAGGGACCCTCCCTGTTCTGGCCTGTCTGAAAATCTTTCACAGCAGGGGTCATAAAGATGTCTAATAAAAGACAACTTATTCTTACCACCACTATAGGTGAATTGAAACTCAGAGCCCAAAATAGACTTGCTTTAGAAAACAGATTAAGTAATGGATCCCGTCTAGATTACCTCTAAGTAAAAGAGCCTATGTGTTTGCTAATCCCTCAAGTATGCAAAATGTCACAAACATCAAGGTAAATGTCTCATTAATGGTGCACTTATCCTCTGCTTTCCCATTTGGGGTACTAAAGTCTGCTTACATTAATAATTATATGGCTGAAATAAACAGGATTTACATTAAGATCTGGAGTGGCTACATTTGAATGACTACATAGTGAAGCAGGTATCTTTTACATTAATTTGCTATTGTTTTGTTCTACCTATGAAGTCCTTCTGCACAAAAGGAAAAAAAAAACAATTCTCTGATTTTGTCATTACAGCACAGATCCTCTCCATTGCAAAAATGCAGTCTTTTAAGATCAAGAAATTAATTTCTGGTGTTAATAAAACAACATTTCTTTTTTCCTTTCACTGTCAACCTTAGGAAAATAAACAGTGTTTTGATCTAAATTCCTGGCTTTCATCAAAAAAACTTTCCACTTTGCAATTGAGGGTTTTATGTGTAGTCTTTTAATTGACTGAATCTCAGGGGAAGTGGAAAAGTTGCTCAATATTCTTAAGATTTAACACAAGGTATTGATAGCTTGCCCAGCAGAAATGATCTTTATCAACTTTAACATGCCCAAACAATAGCAAAGAAGCCAAAAACTCTCCACCCATCTCCAATAATTAAGCCAAGAAGTTAAAAGGAAATGATGCTTGTACAAGTCTGGGACCAAAAATGAACTTTTGACTCAAATACTAATACTGAGGCTAGGCAGCAGCTGCATCAGAGACTTTCAGATCAGACAGTGCTGTTATGAGCATCTAGCCTGGCCTGACACAGTGAAACATAATAATTTTATCCTGCAATTTGGGCACCTAAATCCCCTACAGGCACCTTCACCTAACCCCGTGGTGCTGAACTCAGTATGAGTTTTACACAGCCTTTGGCAGGCAGGTTTGCATGCAGAAGGTGAGTGTAGGTAAAGAGCCTTCAAAGTCTACTACTGAGCAATTTGTTGTCATGACGTTGCAGCTCTTTCCTTTCAGGAATGGAGCTGAGCAGTGCTCACCAGCCCGTGTAGTAGAACTGAAATTGAAAGCCATATGCTAAATCCTAATGCTGTGTAGGCTGCTGCTGATTCAGTCACACATTTTGATTCACAAAGCAGTGCCAAGTATATATGTGCCTTGTAGTGACTGTACAGTAGCAGGCAAGGAGTGCCTTTCTTTGGAGGCTCCTATGCAAAAGCATGACCAAGAAATGAACACTTGCATGTACTTGACATCAGAGTCCACCCAGTGAACTGTTTGGCATTGTGTCTCTTGGCATCCTGATAAAGCCAAATACATATACAAAAAGAGTATTTCTTATTTGTGATGAAGGTGAATTCACATTATTATTAACAACTGACATAACTAAAAGTTGTAGTATTCTAACAATACTTTCATGAAAACATCAGGTTAACAAATGACTGATACCTACAAGGTACATCAAATGATTTGGGTTAACTGTAGAGATCACACTCCTTTCTCAGACTGAATAACGCTTTAGATCTCAAAATAGAAGAACATAACAAAATATGCTTGTTTTCTCTATTCTGAAAAATATTTACTGTAGTTATGGTACATAGATCTAACTTTTATAAGATGTAGACATGACTGAAATTCAGCAGGTTCTTATGTCCTGTTTTGAACTGAGTCTTTACTCAGCAAAGAACACTGGTGACCTCCGTGGTAAAGTACTAATTTCTCCTCCTTGAAAATCCTGTGGCAAAGTTCATCCATATGGCTATTATTCAGCTTTCATGCATCTCTGAGAGTAACAGGGCCTGAAGACAGTTCATCCCTTTACAAAGTCAGGAGGCAAAGAGAAAGAAAAAGCTTATTTTGTTACTAATACTGAATAGGGGCAAATAGATATCCAGAAAATCAATGTGCACTGGTGCCAGAAGATATCAATATTATCTGCAGCCTATTCAATTCTGCACCCTCTCTTGTGTAGCTGCTATGAGGACAAAGGAAGCAATCAGGTGGTGCCTGGCATCCATTGGTACAGGACCTGGAACTAGTGACAGGGGTCAAACTGAAGTCAGGTTTGCTTGTAACATATGGGACGCATCTTACTACACCATCTCTGTAACACTCAAACGTTGCCACATAGTAATTCTGGGTAGCTTTTCCTCAGAAGTTTAAAAAGCAAGAGAGGGAGACACAGAAAGTTTGTACCTTAGATGTAATGATTTGGAAGGTTGTTTGGAAGAATTAGCACTTATTAATTCCAAACATCTGAAGACATTTAGAAGAAACCTAACCATAAGCTGCAGAAGCCAATATCTATCCAGGAGGCAGTAATAAAAGGTCGTTCACAAACGTGCTCGTTTTTGTCCCTGTACTGGACCTGGCTGAGATGGAATTATTTTTTCCCATCACCCTCCAAGTGCTCTACTTTGTATTGGTAGCTGTGAAGGTGTTGATAACACAGCAGTGTTTTGGCTACTGCTGAGCAGTGCTCCCACAGAGTCCAGGATGTCTCTCCAACATTTTCTCCCACACAAATATGCTATGGGTGGGCAAGGTCCTGGGAGGGAACATAACCAGAACAGCTGACCCAGACTGACCAAAGGGATATTCATACCACATGACATCTGCTCAGATACAAAAGCTAAAAGGAGGAGGGGGAAACATTTGTTATGACATTTGTTTTTCAGTACTGAAGCTCTACTTCCCAGGAAGTGGCTGAACATCACCTGCTGATGAGCAGTAGAGGATAAATCTTTTGTTTTCCTTTGCTTCCTGCACAGCCTTTGCTTTATTAAGTTGCCTTTATCCCAACATACCAGGTGTTTTGCCCTCTTATTTTCTGCATCTACATCCTGCTGAGGAGAAGAGTGCTGGAGCAGCTGGAGGGCACCACACAGCCGGGCGGGGTCAACCCACCACAGTCCCCTTCACTTTTAAAGGTTACAAAGAGTTGTGCCTCTCTCTAGACATCGAGGGCTGTGATCACATCAGCAACTAGTGCAACACCACACAAACAGATCTACAAAGAGGAACACTTGATGCTGAGGGTCTAACTCCACCTCCATACATTTTTGTGCTTTACTCTGAACTAAGTATAGTCGGACCCAATGGACTAAAAACTTGAAAAACGTCCTCCAGAGGTACACATTGCAATTAGTTTCATTCAAGAGGAATCCAATTTGAGTGTTCAGTTATTGCTTTGCAATAGAAACTCGAGCAATTTCGTTGAAGAGGGGACACTTGTAGCAGCAGCTTCAATAGCACCTACTCATTGAAAATAAATTGATGATACAAATCAACCTCACATATAAGATCTGCAGATAAGATTTGTCTGGAACCTTTGAGGAAACAAGTGCTGAGCACACAAAACCTTTGAAAACATCTCATTTTTATATGCCTGTATGGAAGTTGAATTCATGAATATCTATTCAACCTTAGTGCTGAGACTTTGAATTCAGCAAAGCATGTAAGTGTGTCATTAAAGATAAGTGTGCACTTAGGTATTTTGCTGAAGAGGGAAATCAGTGGATAACTTATCTTGCAGTTCTGTAGTAAAGGCAGGAAAAAATCTTTCTCTGAAAAGCTGCTATTTCTGGGACACTTGAGATAAAAATGCAAGTATATTTTTGACAAATTTATTGTAAAGATTAACCTCCCTTATGAAGGTTGATATGTCAATACTTAACCACTACATTTCTTACATTAGGGAACCTAAGAGTGCATCAGGCCTAGACAATTTGAATTTGCTTCCTAGTGTTGTCATTCACCTGGTAGGTGACCTTAGATAAGTGAATTCACCTCTGTCTGTCACAGCTTCCTCATCTGTAAAATGGAATCATGATCACTCAAGAAAAATTTTGGAGGTCTATAAAATCCTTCATAAGGCTTAGGCTAATCTTTTTAGTGCTATTTGAGATTTACCTGTTCTCTAGTTCCATATAACTGTTTTTAGTCAAAAAACTTCAACAAAACCAACACATCCCTTGCTATTTTCCTTGCCTATATTCACCTGAAGGTAGTCTGTGGAGATTTGTCTGTAGCAAACATACAACTAACTCAGCAGGATGCCTGAGATCAGTGAGGTGGGCACCATAAAAGCCAGCACACATGGCTTTAAGTGCATAGCCACCAAGGGCTGTTTTGCACACAACCAAAGGAAGAATGTAATCTTTATAAGCCTTAATACCCCCCTCCTTACTTCTGAGAATAATAGCACTGGCTGCCACAGAGCAGCTGCCTCAATGACACAAGTGTGTCTGAGTGCCTGCACACACTGTATCTGGGCCTATACACACCTCTCTGGGAGTACATGGTGTTTGAGGCTTACAATTTCTCAGACAATATTTAGATTCATTATTAGCCTTATTTTGGTGGCAAATGAAATCATATATCATTGGAGTACAAATGATTCTAGGTACATATTAATCACAAGCATAAGACAGCTGTCCAGACTCTCTCTTCTATTCTACAGCCTGCAGAGAGGAAAGTGAAAAGTTGTGCTCCATCTGTACACCTTTATTACAGCACAATTACCATATCTGGAACTTTTGGTTATTTATAACTTCCAGATTTTGTTATGCTATTGATATTCTGGAAAGGGCTCACATAAGACTAAAGTTAAGTCTGAGATTAAATTAAAAGTAAATAAAAGAATTACTGATGATTGCAAACTCTACCTGTATGCACAGGCTTTGATCAGCAAATCAAGAATCTCCTATTTGTTCAGTGTATGTTTCCCACTAAACTGCCCAAATTTAATCTCTTACAGGTTTGAGTAACCAATGTGGAATGAATTCTATGGCTGCAGATTTGATTTGACCCTAATGTACACAATAATACACTAGTTGTTAAATTAACCAACCCCCCCCACAAAAAAAAAAAAAAAAAAATCCCCAGACAAATGCTCCAAGAAACAAAACAAGAAGTAAATCATATTAGTACTCAGATATTTTGGATTGTGGTTAAACAAAAATCTAGTTTAGAAATGTTTTCTGGTTGCTGGCTATGAAGTCCATGGATGCTTTTGGCACAAACTTATTTCATGCCTTAATCCAGTAAATAAATAATTATCTAGGGTACACACCTTATTATCTTGTAATTTGTTTATAAAGCACAGGTAATACCTTGTGTGACTAAGTCCCACTACACTGAATGAAGGAATAATTTGCTGATCTATACACTAATCTTGAATAGCAAAAAAATGAAGCAAATGTGCTTTCAATATGAAGACTTGAGCTTTTTCCTAATGAACTTGTCTGGAAAACTCCACTGAATCCAATAGAGCTGCTCTTTCTACTGGGAAAACCTTGACCCAAGTTTTTCTATACTTGGATGCAAAGCAAGAAAGATTTATTACGCTTATCTAGTCCTCAGAAGAACCCCCAAGGCACCTATGTTACACATAATGTGTGCTTTCAAAGAAGTGCATGTGTGCCAATGGAAAAATGATCCCAAAGGCAGAAGACTACGAAGCCGAGTGAGACATGGAGAAGCAGCTATGGCCTAAGAGATGTGGGGTCTCTGCAGCCCTGCAGAATCACAGAACCCTTAGGGTTGGAAAGGACCTGTGAAGATTGTGGAGTCCAACCCCCCTGCCCAGGTTTGGTCACCTAGAGCAGGTGACAAGAACGGGTCAGGTGGGTTTGGAATGTCTCCAGAGAGGGAGACCTCCTTTGGACAGCCTGTTTGGTGCCCTGCCATCCTCAACGTGAAGTTCTTCCTCTTGTTGAGATGGAACTTCTTATGTTTTAGTTTAAGGCCATTACTCATCGTCCTGTCACTGGGCATCACCGAAAAGAGTTTGGCACCATCCTCTTGGCAGCCGCCTTTGAGACATTTATATGCATTAATGAGATCCCCTCTCCGTCTTCTCTAGACTAAGACAATGCCCATCAGGAGTGCGGTACTACAATGGGAACCTCTCGGGGCAGGGAAATGGGGTAAATTCTCTCCCACGGGCCAATGTCCCCTCCTGCCAGCATCGCTATGGAGGCTGGCGAGGCTCTGACGAGTTGGCTGCCGGCCGTGTCCGAGAGACACGAACCGCCGCTCCAGGAGGCGCGGGGCAGGGCTGTCGGGGACAAGAAGGCTCTCACCGGGCAGGAGGCGCCGGGCCCCGCACCGGCCGCGGGCAGCACACGGAGCGGGGGAACCCCGGCCCGGCGCCGCGGCCACTGGCAGAGTCGGGCATGGCATCCG